>JAGFMH010000034.1:0-83294 GCA_030435695.1 Brachymystax lenok tsinlingensis | reverse complement strand
AAGACTTTGTTACATGTTTTAAAGTATTTTGGAATTCACAAGTTCTTGTAAGAGGTTTCATATTTTTGAGGAACCATTTGCCAAGACAACCAGCACAGGCTTTGTTACTTTGTATGAAAGTCTTTTGACTTCACAAGTTCTTGTAGGAGTTGTATATTTATGAGGAACCATTTACCACAACACAGTCTGAGTGGTTTGAAATACAAGCTTTTGGAAAACACCTGCAGGCCTTGGAGTGTCCGAGCCCCATATATAAGAGGTTGTAGGATCTACCTGCTTTAGATGTTTGAGCCCCATGGATAACATTAGGTGGGGAGTCATCTGTACTTGGAAAGTGTGAGTTGTCATTGACATATCAGCGTGTGGAAGACCCAGCTGCGACCGGAGGTGGCAGCTCGTTTGGATTGTATGATCAACGTTAGATGAACAGTGGTTGGACGCCTCAGGAGTTATTGTTGAATTCGAGGATTTGTGCATAACATCCGAATGGACAAGACAGCAGCGGTCGGATGTATCGGAAGCCTGTAGAAACAGCAGTGGTTGGATACACAACCCACAGTGAGACTTTGAAACTAGGTCACCTCAGGCTGACACCTAAGCAGTGAGACAAAAAAGATACATCTGGTCTACCTGATGACACATTGTGGGGATTACTTCAAAGGCCCTTGAAGCTTTAGGAGGAGCTTCAGTCACATATATATGAGTAGTTACACAGACAGTGGAAATATCAGTGTATATTTGCAGCTGAACCAGAAGACGGTCCAGTGCTAGTGTGAAGCCCTTTACAAAATAACAAAAGGTAGAAACAAAAAGACAAGACAGAATGTCACATGACGTTTATTCACCATACAACAACAGAGGCAAATGGTACTACCAGCATCACAATATGGACCTAAGAGTTGAGGAATATACACAGTTGAGAGAATCTACACCCTCTCCCTTGCGCAACATACTACAGAGACGGTGGCATGAAAGAGCCTCTAATGTCAAGCTGTATAACACAGAAGACCATAGCACATATCAACATGACCGTCAGGTTCCACACACTGTACCTGTGTAATTTCTAGACAACCCGAACTCCTTTCACTTAGGATGTGGGTCTGACAAAAACAGGTTACAACAAGTTAGTCATGACATAGGACTGTCACGATGATCCACCGACGAGCCATAATGGATCGCCACCGCGGTACAACAAACAGCCACAAAACCTTTGTCATGCTCCTACCACAGCAAGGGTGAAACGCCGTATACCTCCGGAATGGATACTGCAACCGTGTAAAGGGCAACCTGTCATAAAACAACGCAAGACCCGGGTGGAGAGACACGGACATCATGACAATGCCAGCAGCCGGCCCCAGCCCACCAGGGGCAACAGCAGGGCCCATCCTCCCAGGGACCACAGCCGAGCTCACACCACCAGCGGAAGCAGAGACATGACCCATAGTTCTGTCAACAGTAGGCAAAGCAAAGAACCCAATACAGGCCTTGAAGCTCTAAGGTTGTGGTCCGAGATTCTCCTGTAGCAGAGGCCGCAATGGTGGTCTTGGTAGCAGCGGCACATCAGCAAAGGTTGGCAGATGTGAAAACAGGTTTGCTTCACAAAGCCACATGGTGTCTAGATCACATAGACCGGCCCACTGGTGCCACACTCAGAACCCTGTGACTGTGGACAATATTACGAAAGAGGTCGGGTTGGACATGTCCTACAATCAGCCTGGTTCTCAGTCGTGCCTTAACAGTGGTTCCGGAAAGAGGGCCTGGAAGGTCTGTAGGAGACCGAACAACAGTGATGACGTAGATAATGATACTACTGAGGAGGCTAGCCTACCTAGAGAACAAGATTCAGATGATAGCGGAGATGAAAGCGACTGCTCTAGTAGCTCCAGCAACAACAGTTCCTCCCGTGACTCTGTTCACGCTGGAGATGATGACAATGATGACTGTCACAGTTCTGTACCCAAACATGTTGCGGAAAGGGTATCCTCTCAGGCTAGCCTACCTAGAGAACCAGGTTCTGATGATAGCGGAGATGAAAGCGACGGCTCTAGTAGCTCCAGCAACAACAGTTCCTCCCGTGACTCTGTTCACACTGGAGATGATGACTGTCACAGTTCTGTACCCAAACATGGCGCAGAAAGGGTATCCTCTCCAGTCACCCATAGTGTACCTATCAAACAAAGAAGTGCAAGAGTGGCTGGGGTCCAACAAGACCCTGATACTGAACCATGTGTAGCTGCTGAGCCAGAGTATCAGTATACAGAGGACGCCGCCTGTTCTGGGACGGTATGCACTGTGCCTAATTGCCCCACCGCAGATGACACAGAGCCTGAGTCTGCCCCAGCCGGCTACCTCTGCCGAGACTCCCGGAGCCGGACTGTGATGAGACTCCAGGCCACTGAGGTAGTGTCCGCTGGGCACTCAGACCCCAGAAACCGCTGGGAGATGCAGACCCTGAGCCAGACGCTGGTGAGATTCGGGCCACTGAGGAAGTGTCCGCTGCGACTCAGACCCCAGAATCCGCTGAGATGCAGACCCAGGAGCCAGACGCTGGTGAGATTCGGGCCACTGAGGTAGTGTCGGCTGCGACTCAGACCCCAGAATCTGCTGAGACGCGGACCGAGGAGCCAGACTCTGATGAGACTCAGACCAAGGAGGCAGTGTCGGCTGTACCCAAGCCCCAGTCTACAACTGAACCATCGTTCCAACAACCTATTGGTGAAACATGTGAAATGTCTCACAATGTGCCTGAATGTAGAGTTGACCATGCAATTGTGTTAGCTGCGCCCGGGTATCACGATAGGGCTGATGAAGTCTCTGTCTCTGCGTCAGAGCACGTAACTAGGGCCGGGGGCGCTACCTCAAAGGAGCTTGAGAATGGCCTGGATTGCATCATAGACATGTCTGGGTGTGATACATCAGAGGAGGTTGCTGCTGCCCTGGGATATCATGACATGTGTCAGGTAAGTGTAATAACTATCACACACATTGTGCTATTTCTGAATAGTAATATATTGCTTTGGGTAGAGGTGTGACTTGTTTCTGCCTTGTGTTACAGGGTTACCGACAGCGTCCCGGTTGAAATGCTAACCGATGTGGAATATGCAAACTCCTTTCAAGAGTGTGAAGTGTCTCAAGTCTATGTGGCAGAGCCGCATGTCACTAGGCCACAGTGGAATGTTGACTCTTGTCCAGGTTCAATATTGTCTGCTACAACCGATCCCTGTCCCACTATGATACCACCTTCAAGCGCCATCTCTAATGTGGTAACCCAGCCTACAGATGTGGAACTCAAGGCCTGTATTGGAGACATGGACCCTCTCCGGTACCCAGAAGACTCAATGTTTGCTCTTGACAGGGTCTGTCGTGAATATTTATTTCAACAACAACAGCCGGCACAGCCTCTAGAGTCCCCACAGGATGAGTTGCATCTGGAAAGGTTTCCTCACGGGCCTGCATGGCAGCAGGAGGCCCTGGTCCTACATCCCCAACAACCAGCATCTCAAGTGCCTGAAACTCTACAACAGAATGTTGACATACATGGGTTGAACGTGACGCACACTCAAGCCAGTGACGCCTTTACAGTCGCAAAGCGACTGTGTTCCCCACACCACCACACCTCGAAGCAGCTGTCACCAATGAAGAAGCCGAGCCTGATCCCAGCCGATATAACCTGGACAGAGACAGGGCTACCGTGCCGTCCCATTGCGATGCTACTCCCTCTGGTGAAACAGTTGATTACATGCGCTACATGTAAAAAGACCTTCAACAGAGCTGCTCATCTGTACCAACTACTTGATTCAGCTGAACAGGCCCATGCATTGTGCTTGCGGCTGTGTATTGTGCACACTGTGTTACAGTGGACAAGGTGGTTGTCGCCTACACAATATATTGTCCAGAAGGGCCGCTGTAAGCATCCCAGTCAACGCCCTTGCCAATTGCCCTGCTCTGGATACTGTAGGAGACTGGGATCTGGAACTCAACATAGATGATATGTTCAAGACTGACAATGAGGTCAACGTCCCATGTGCAGCTGATTATGAATGCGGAGCAATCCTCTGGTGTTGGCACCCTGAAAACAGGTATGTGTATTACCATTTATATATATATCTATGTCTATGTTATACTACTATGTATGACTAGCCCTGATAATGTACCTGGACTGAGTGACACTGTGTTCTCTTCCCACGCAGCTGCTCAACCATCTCCTCTCAGCGAATGACGCCATGTCCTTCAAGTATTGGGTAAACGAAGCAATGCCAGAAGAGGTTGCCTACAGATATGTCTGCATCCCCATGTACCTGGGTTCTGGGATCACGTTGTGGTGGGAACCCGTCCCCTTCCCAGAACGGATAAGCTGATCGGACCTGATGACTGCTTACCGAGATTGTTCAATGTGTCACTTCAGTCCTACAGGTTTCATTGGTGCTGTTTTGTTTTGAAGAAGCAAATCATAATAACTATGTGGTGCACTTCTGCTGCCCAGGGAGGGCAGTCCAAGGTAGTCACAGTTGTTGACAACACACTGACAACCCTCACCTCGAGCAACGAGTTTAGAAGAATGGTATTCTATCTTTGTAGGTGGTTTACAGCTCAGTACGTGTCACCACAAGACAGGCCGCTTAACCTTGTGTTAGATTGTAAACCCAGTGAAGGTGCTACTTTGGTCCATGTCATAGCTTTGTTGGCTTCCAGGATTGGGATGGAAACAGTAACACCTCACCTGGCCCGGCAACCGGCCCAAGATGATAGCAATGACTGTTTCAGGGATGTCAATAGTATTTTCACATGCCCTCAGATGGTAATTCAGGAGGTAATCACATGGACATTGTTGAGGAGTTTAGCTCCTACCACAACAGTGGCAATGATGTTATTGGTCTCACTCGCATGTGCACAACCACAGAGTATTACAGGTCCCTTTAGAGTAGAGCGATTATGGTTGTATATTGGTACCTCAGCCTACAAGAGCCTACATGTGTTACACCTGGGTATATTTGTAGCCAACTGTATATATTGCCTTGAAATAAAATATGTCTTGTACATACATATATCTTGGTTGTGTTTATTTGAAAGATGTCATGTATCACGTTTCTATATGAGGCAATGTCATAGACAACACAATGTAAGGAGCATACTGTTGTGTTTGCAATCAAACAATTACAATGAAACACTTTCCATAAACTAGGTTGCTAGGGTCAGGGTCATACAGCCGCTAGATGAATAGGAAGACAAGGAGACATATATTTTGTATACGGTTCTTTATATGTGCAACGGAAGGTACAACACACAGATTCGATCTTTAAGTAGAAACTTGTGATTCACGGAACTGATAACCTTGGTCTGGTGTACCACCAGTACCATCAGTGTCGCGACGCTCACCGATGCACACAACAGGTTTATGAAAGGACTCTACAAAAACAGACATGTCTTCTGACCCCTCTTGGTGATGTGTAATTCTATGAAATGTTTGTTGATTTCAACACCGGGGTCGCATTTGTGATACCACAGACACACAGAGTCTGTGCTGTTGAGTAGAAACTTTGTTTTCCCCAAACCGTTCACCTTGGTCCAGTTTACCACCAGTTCCATCTGAGTCGAGACCTCGATAGGTATGCCCGCTGTGTCGTGGGTGAGCTCAATGATGCTGGATTCAGACATGGTTGTAGTCAGTCCGATGATGAGCCAAGCGCTCGAAGTTGTGGTACAGTAAATAGGCCCGGTTGAATAATATAAGCTCTGAGGTGTTAAGGATGAGATACGATCTAGGTCTAGGTGGGGTGAAACACATATCCTCACAAATGCACATAACAGGTCCTGGTCTAGAGTCTGTACATGTATATTTAATATTGGTGACAAGTAAAGCATTTCCATAACAATGTAAACTGACAAAACATAGAGACATTGTGGACTTGCAATAGCCAAGGTTCATCTGCATTTAATACATAATATAAATTGAAGTTACACAAGCTCATTACAAGGATACACATTTAAACAGCTGTGGCTGTTTCCAGTTTCCCATGTGGTTGATACACGTTGTTCTCATTCTTGTTGCATCTCCGTTTCATACAACAGAGACAACAGCATATCACACAAGAGGCTGAACCCATAACCAACACCGCTTATGACAAAGATATTTATATACGTGCCATATGTTTCCCAAAAGAGGACACTCTTGTCTGGGTCATCCTGGTGTAGATCTTGACCTCTCACAACGGCCTCTTTTTCGGCCTCAAGGTACGTCAATAGATTGGTGTAGTTGATCTCACCGTCCTCGAGATCTTTCTCGATCTCCTGTTCCTCTTCTTCACTCAGTGGCCGACCAGTCAATTGGACCAACGCCTTTAGTCCGCCATCAAAGTCTCTGGTGTAAAAGGAGTTACCCAGTCGAATGATTTGATCCATGTTCTTCATGGAATCATCAGAACTCCAATAACCTTTGGCTAGTTTGAGGATCTTGTCTTTGTTGTTGATGACTGTAGCGCCGATTGCCGATGCGACCCCTTTGGCTTTGTCAGAGGTGGCAAACATCTTGATCTTTCCAGGGACCGTTTCAACATTTCTGTTTTTGACGTCTTTGTATCAACTTGATAGGTGCCTCTAGATGTAACTACTCTACCCGAGCTAACCTTTGTGGTTCCAGCGTAGACCTCACAGTTTTTGTAGTTCTTGCATTCATCACATTGGATGATCAGGCATTGTTTCATGGTAGAACTCGTGTGACAGAGTACCTTATTGACATCTCCTCCAGGACATTTGTAGGACACTTCCATTTCCTTTGACCCGTAGTTCTTCAGACTCAGTCCAGCCAGGTTACTAGTTCTCATGATTCTGTCACCATCATTTTTCTTCCTGAAGTTATCAAAGAGTCTAGTTTCTTTACAGTTAGACACGCCGCAGGCGACACAGACTAGCGCCTTAAACTCTTCATATTTGGAGAACCTTCCTATCTCAGGAGCATCCACCATTAATGCTGAACCGCTAAGACAATGGACATTGTAGTTGTTGGTCACAGCTAAGACCTTGTATGTAGCATGAAGAACTAATATCAAGATTATTTTCATGATTGTCTCTTTGTGTAGGCAGTCAGATGTGTGTTGAATGTAAGGCTGAGGGAGTTGTTACAGCTCATATATAGTCTGTTTGTGGAAATCCCCTAAGTATGCCTCGGTTGGATATGTTAGTCATCGGGTGGCCAATTGCTCCGTGGCTGGATGTGGTGCTTACGTGTTTGTAACCTCGGGTGGCCAATTGCTCCGTTGCTGGATGTCGTGCTTACGTGCTTGTAACTTCGGGTGGCCAATTGCTCCGTTGCTGGATATGGTGCTTACATGTTTGTAACTTCGGGTGGCCAATTGCTCCGTTGCTGGATGTGGTGCTTACATGTTTGTAACTTCGGGTGGCCAATTGCTCCGTTGCTGGATGTCGTGCTTACCTGTTTGTAACGTCGGGTGGCCGATTGCTCCGTTGCTGGATATGGTGCTTACGTGTTTGTAACCTCGGGTGGCCAATTGCTCCGTTGCTGGATGTGGTGCTTACATGTTTGTAACGTCGGGTGGCCGATTGCTCCGTTGCTGGATGTGGTGCTTACGTGTTTGTAACTTCGGGTGGCCGATTGCTCCGTTGCTGGATGTGGTGCTTACGTGTTTGTAACGTCGGGTGGCCAATTGCTCCACGGGTGGATGTTTCTGCTAAGATATGTTTACCGTTGGTAGGACGATTTCTCTATGGTTGACTGTTTCCTTGACCATATATTAGCAGTGGTTAGATGTGGAGAGCCAATGTTTAGGAGAGCTGTCTCTTTCTTCAACCCATATCACAGTCATGTTGCTATTACTGGTGATGGTGTATATTGTTAGACTGAGCGAAGCTTGTGGAACAGGGACCGATTGTTGCATGTGTCCACCCGGGACCAGGTTGGGTGAAGGTGGAACATGTGATGATCCGCAGTGTACACCTTGTCAGAGTGACGAATACATGACGTCCTACAACCGGGACACCATATGTCATCTACAACCCTACTGTGATCCCAACCTAAACTTCGAGACACGAGGCTATTGTGATGGGACTAAAAGACACACCTGTAAATGTAAAGACGGATTCCATTGTTCCAATTCAGATTTTTGCATTCTATGTAATCCTCATTCCACATGCCAAGAAGGGTTTGTCCCTATTGTCCCGGGTAACCACACTCACGATGTTGTATGTGGTCCTACACCAGATCAACCAACGCTTGTTAACCCCGTTAACTCATTGTTATTATTTTGCTTGATTCCTGTCTCGGCTGTGGTAGTGGGCATAATTTGGATCTGCATAAAGAAAGCTGGGATTCAATGTCCAGATGCAGTAGATGTGTTCAGGGGTCTTTACAATTTCCTTATGGTCTGGAACGAAGAGCCAGTCGAGGCTGTTGATGGCAAGGAAGGCCTCCAGACAGGCCGGGCCACACAACAGCGGTTCTATATCAGAGATGGTGAACAACAGAGACCGTGTGTAAGTCAGTCTATTTGTAATATACCAAAGAAAGTATGCATCGTCACACTCGCGGTCATAACCTTGACTTTGGGACTGAGCTTTGGACTCCTTATTGTGGTGGACTGGGGCTTGGCAGCTTACTGTGATGCTTCGGTGTCAGTCTACACTTTCCCCTTGGGTCATTCCATAACACCCCATGGCCTTGGCCAGATGGAGAGCTATACCCCTGTCTACCTTTTGAACAGATGCAAACAGCAAAATGAGTTCACTGTACCCGGAACCTTGAGGTTCAACAAGGCTATCAAGTGCGTAAGGAAAACAAAGTACCATAAAAAAGGCAATTCTGGGACTCACTCGCGATCTGACAGCGATGGTTCTAAAGATTCCATTTCGGGACACCTAGGGTATCTGGCTCATTTGTTGGACTAACAGCTTCGCAGAAGCCTCTTTCAGCAAAACCGAAGCTGTGGAGAACACGGTAGAGACAAGTGTCTCGAACAGCAACAACGTAGCCATCTCTCTTACCTCCTACAAATGTGAAGTGGGCACTGTGATGTTTTCCTCCTACACGCCCAGTAAGGCACTCAAACAAGACATAAACACCCTTAACCAAGATCCTTACAACAACATTGATGACTTTTACGAAAGTGGGGTTACGCCTTTGTGAGCTCTATTACAGTGGGTGGATATTACAGTTCTTTCAATATTTTTCAACCTGTAACAAGGAGGCCATAACAAGCCTGGACTTTGCCACAGAGCGCTGTAATGACTTTGGTGCGAAAGCAGAGGTGACAGGCGCTACACTTGGGGCTAGTGTTGGCATGGGAAAGGTGAAGTGTAACACGGAAGGTTTATCTGACTCACAGACAGAGACATTGACAAAAATAACCAAAGAATCTCAGAATCTTCAGGTTGGAGGTGATACTTTGGGAGGTGAGAAGGATTGGGAACTGACGTTGAAAATGAATCCCTACCCATTACAGATGAAAATAACCCGATAACCACAATCGACGGATTCTCCCCAGATGCTGTAACCTTGATAAAGCACCGAGCGAAAATGTTAACTTGTCTGTGGCTTCCTTGATGGAGAAGGTGCCTGATATGACCAGACGTTGTTAACAATGTATATCTAACCGATGTCTTATGTAGTTGCCAATAGACATGTGTGTATGGGTTATGGGTTGGGCAGTGGGGAACAACCTTGCTTTCCCATAGTAATATGTTACATGGTCTTTATCCATTGACTGTGTATGCCAGAACAGCTACAGGTCTTGAACTGCCTGTGTTTCATGTTAGATGTCTTTGTTAAACGTAGAAAACAATGTGATGTTTATGAAAGGCAATAAACTATTCCCCATGTATGACATTATAACGTGCAGTGTGTGTCTTTATTGTCAATCGTGTCTCAGAGTAACCTATATAGACAGGGGTTGTTGCTACTGTCATCGTACTAGGGTTAGGGGGACGTGGAACCATGCCTTCCACTCGCAGTAGTTCATCTCTTTGCAGAAAGAGGACCGGGAAGAGTCATCCGGTCAGTGTGTTGACTGTTCCCACATAAGGATGATAGCACAATTTAAACGTGAGATACTGGACCTGAAACGGTCACTGGATGTGGAGCATGAACAGAGGATCGAGTTTCCGCCAAAGAACTGAGTTGAGCGGGGACGTGTGAAGTGGGACGGAGAACATACATCAGCGGGAGGAGACGTGATCACGGTAGAGCGACACAAAGGCAAAGGCGAATGTCAGTGGCTCGGGCGATACCAGCAGGCACGGGCTACATGAACTGGAGTTGTGTAAAAGGGAGCTGGAGGATACAAGAGAGGCACTCCAGGAAGCATGCGAAGAACGAGAAGTGCTTAGGACCAAGTTGTCAGAGAGCCAGACTAGCAAGGCTGCCGAGGCCAAGGAAGCAGCAGGTGGACCACACAAGACCGAAGAGTCACACCTCACTTAGACTGGGTAGGCAGACATTACCTTGCTGTGTCGCTCCCTGAGGATAGCATGTTCAAACCAGGTCAGTCGGTTACTCCGGTCGGGGTGTTACAGAAGCTGTTTGAGATGAGGGTAGGCGATAAACTGGCGATTGGGTTCAGTGTGCTGTTAGAGAATATAAACATCATGCTATCTCACCTGGAGCCCGAGTGGTACGCCAAACACTTTGGTTTCTGTAGGGCCTACGCCCATGGCAACAAGTACAGACTCACCGACAGAGTGGACACTGAGGACTTTGCGTGGCAGTTGTTCGAGTACGGAGCACACGCTCCCTTGATTGAAGTCCTAGCAGGCCTCCAGAATGTTCTACACAGCACGGGGAAGGGAGGCGTAACCACAGTAGCTCTGTGCACTAGCAAGAGCATGTACAGCTCATATGTGACCCTGTTCAGAGACACGGTGTCAAGGGCCTATGAGGGGTTCATGCGCGTACGCGACAGAGCTCTGAGGGTGCGGAAGGCTCAAGGTGTTGTGTACGTGCCTCTCACGGCAGGCTTGGGTGCGGATCACAGCGAATCTCAAGGAGGTTCCCACTCTGTCAGGAACAGAGTCTTACGCTCTGTACTGGAAGGGATCGAGGCTCCCCCTCACATCAGCAGCTCTTCGGCAAGCGCTGAGGCGGACAGGGTCTCGCGAGAAGATCCCCTTCGGTTGGAGCAGTCTCTCTCTGCCTTCATGAAAAGTAGAGGTCTAGAGGATCAGGGAAAAGCGGGGAGGTCCTCTGGTCATCGGAGTAACCAGGAACAGTTCCCCTTTAAAGCTGCGACTTCAGGTGTCGTGCCAGGACCTCTTGAAAAGCGGGTGCTTTTCGATTCACCTTGGTCAAACGATCTACCTGCTCTGTAGCTTTATATGAGGAGGAGAGTAAGGCAATATATAGTTAGAGCGGTATCGTCAACCACACGGACATGAGCGGGTCCTCTGAGCAGCGAGCAGGAGATGAGCTACTAGTAAGCTATCCTGAGAGCAAGAAACCGTGTCTCACAGACGCCGACGGCGACGAGGGTCTGAGAACAAAAGCAATGTTGGCAATGTCTAGATACTGCCAGGAACAATGGGTGAGGAAAATGGTAAAGCTGCACATGTCCCGAGGCGAGTGTATGAAACTGGCCCTGCTGAGCGGAGACGCTGGCTGTGGCAAGTCGACGCTATATCACTGCTGGAGAAGAAGCTAAGGAGCATGAACATCAGCGTGGCTGTGAGCGCCATGACCAACAAGGCAGCGGGCACTCTGATGGACTCGGGCTCCCTGGACCGAGTCTACACATTCCACAAGATGATGGGGTTCAAAGGAACTGTTGAACGACAAGCTGTCGCTCGAAGACTTTACGGCGGCTGTACTGCAAAGCATACTGGAACGTGATGTCCCGGTTCAATACACTTCACCAGTCCGACCTGCCCCCTGAGCGGACCGAGGTGATCACACGACACTCGTGTAGACAACTGAGACCCGAATCGTGTGCGGTGTGTAGCAAACTGTTCCAGCAGCTGAGGGTGGCTAAGAACCCAGGGGATCTGGCCCCCATGGAGGACGCCCCTCCGTTCCTGGGGGTGAACGTTCTGATCATAGACGAGTACGGTCTGCTGAACGTGGAGCTGCTGGAGAGGATGCTGTGCTGCCTTGCTCTCTTCTACGGAACCGGAAAGGGTCCTATGATAGTCTTCTCGGGCAGCGTCTCGCAATTGCAGCCTGTGGGATCTAATCTGCGCATTTGGGAAACTGAGCGGTTCGAAGGGCTCCTCTCGTCTTCCACTCCACTCTTTGTCAACAGGCGGCAGTTCAAGGACCCCGGTTACGCTGAGGCGCTGACGTACCTTCAGTTCAACACGGTCACGGAAGAATCGCGTCGCATTTTCAGGAGCCAGGTGTCTGTCAGCGAGCAAGACGTTATGGATCCTGAATACGAACCTGACAAGCTGCGGATCTTCCACCAGGACGAACAGCAGATTAAATACACAACAAGGTACTTGAACAAGGCGAAGAGAATGGCCGTGTGGGGACAAGTTTCTCAGCGTCACTTTCGGAGGCGGGCTTCCCACAACGGACCGAATGCTTGGTACGACGTGCTGAAGCAAGCTGCTCAGACGCTTCCCAAGCTCTTTGCCGTGCCCAAATACCGTCAAGGGATCCGCCCAATGGAAAGAGACTATCTGAAGGTGGACAAGCTCTGGGTAGGTTGCAAGGTGCGAATGGTCTGGCACATGGACTTCAACGGTATACAGGTGGCGAACAAAAAGACAAGGCCGTCATCATATGATGTGCTGTGCAGGCAGCAAAGGGGGATACAGCAGCAACCGCCTTCCATGACAGACACGGAAGGTGTAGTGGAGGGCATTCGTTTCAAGCCAGAAGGCAAGTTCAATGAGTTCTACGTGAAGGGAAGCCAGACGGGAACCCTGTATAAGGTTGCGCCTTCCAATTGGAATTACATGAACTGGACAGTGACCACGCACCCGCTGGCCTGTCTGTTGGCGATGAACACATACGACTGCCAAGGCTGCACAGTGCACGGGCAAGTGCTCTACCACCCACCAAGGCATTTCTCCATGTCGCCGATAAAGCCCTCGGTGTACGTTGTGCTCAGTCGGGTGGTGAAAAGAGAGAATATACAAATGACAAACTGCAACTTCTCCGAGAAAATCGGCACTGTGGACTTTTACAATGAGAGACTGTTGGCTTACCGCAAGAGGGTGGAGATGAACTATTCATCTTGACGCACCTACGCAATATGCACCCGATCCATACACCACGAGCCTTGGCTGAGGATGCCTCATTTCATCTTGCACCGTCGACACTATAGCCACACAAGCAGCACAGCAAGGAGATGAGCTGGCCTACTACATTGCACGAGCTAACACTGGAGGAGTTGATATGCCTGACGTCGTCCAAGACTCTAACTGAACTCACTAAAGACTACGAGACGAAGCCTAACCGAGTACAGCTCTTGATCAGCAAGGAGAGTTCTATGTGTGAGCCGGACAACAGTCTCATACCACCCCAAGCAAGTGCACAAGACGATCTCAATTCGTACATCATTCTGAGGTGGTGTCCTTGGTTTTCATGAGCGTTCGGTGTGCTTCCGGATCGACTCTTAACATGCTTACGCTGAGGTTGCTCAGGCTCAACAGCGAAGAAGCGCCTATTCTCTTGGAAGTACTCACAGCAGTGTCCCTGGTGCTCATGCAGCCCAACGTGCCGTACACGCCGACCTGTCGAGATCCATCTCGAGCAGAGAGGTTCATATTCCGCAGCTGACAGAGAATCGCTGTACTAGCGCATCGTCTGCAAACAACACAAGGGACACAACCTCCGCAGCTACTTAGACATCGACTATGTCGTCCACCAGAGTGCACCCGCCGATTCGCACGTACACACACAATCTGAGTGAACGTAGGGCCAGTAGCACAGACATACCCTACGGCTGCTACAAATACGAGTCGGCTAAGAACTACCTACCCGGTGGCCTGTTCCACTTTGTGAAAGATGCCGATTCGTGCGTGCCGACGCTACACGGCCTGAGCGCAGACTTAATCGAACCCTGAAAGAGGTGGCCGTCTGCGCCACCAGCAGCTCCATTGCCAATAGACCGTTCCTGAACACCCCGCACCTGTACGAAGTGGAGCTCATCAACACGGGACACGAGCACATGAAGCAGGGAGAACGTTTCACAGTGCAGCTCCCTAACAGAGAGGACGTGGCGGCTCAAAGGGAGGCGACCCTTGATCTAGGTTACAACATGTCCGTGAACAAGGGCATATGGGGAGGACTGCTGGCTACTAGAAGAGTGAATTGTGAGGCAGGCGGAGACCCTGTTGAAGAGGTGATACAGGCTATTAAGCACGATCAGGATTTTGACGTATTCCAACTGATTTCACCTTACACACCCCAGAGTATACTGTCCATGATGACACTGGTGGCAAACGGGTCTGATTATCATGAAGTGCCTGATGTGTTGAGGACCAGCGCCGCTGCAGCTGTCAACCAGGACTATGACGCCCTTACCATCAGCGACATCGTGGAGAACGACGCTGTGAAACGGTTTCTGAGGACTGTGGTAATGCATGCGTTGAACATCGTGGAAAGTGTGCAAGGATTCGCAGGAGGACAGGTGGTACGAGCCTGCAGTGGTTATACTCACAGCAAGATCAAGACCGGTGACAGATTCATGGCCCAGCTGAACATGAACAGATGGCTTTTGTGAAAGATTACATTGAAACCTAGATCTGGACATTCCCTACTCTGGGTTGACATTGTGTAGTGGACAGTTGCACTCTATCTTGTATCACAGTTGTGTCCTTGTGCCTTGGCACTCATTTGTGTAACATGTTGTGTTTTGTATTATAATAACCGTTGACCAATAAAGGACCTTCAAACCATGTAGCTGTGTTACATACTGTTTTATTTGGTTCACAAAGGTACAAAGCATATATTCCTTTCACAAATAGGTATACAGAGCATAGAGTATAACCTCAGGACGTAAAGTAACATTAAACAGGATAATGGTTAAGTGATTTCCTTTTAGGGTTGCGCTCTGGGTTCTCGAAGGACAGCTTCTTACACTTTTTCATGCCCTTCAGGATATCCTTATCCTGGATGCTGTGGCGTCTTGCCGGGTTAGCATTGTCAACTTTAGCATAGAGCATCTGTAACATGCCAGATGAGTCTAGGGAATGGTTGAGTCTGTTTGATACAGAGGCTGCGTTAGAGGCACTGGCAGCGCCGGGCTCAATAACAGGTCTCTCACAGACAGGTCGCTCACAGCCAGGTCGCTCACGGTTGAGGGGTTAGGGCTATGGATAGGGCTATGACGGTCGTTGACTGCCAAGCTAGTGGTGACAGACTCATCAGCAGGAGCAGCACTATCGTACTTGCCACACGCAATTGCTGTCCACCACTGATCACACAGCGGAACGCTACTGATATTGGGGAGATTCACATGTCGCATTGCAAGCGACCGACTGTCGGCTTTGCGATATCCAAACGCTGCGTGTGGACTGTGTGGTTCACTGGTCGCGTCTTCCAAAAGGGTTATCCACCAGTTGTCCTCCTGAAGACCACACATTCTCCGTTCAGTTCTCGAGTCTACTCACTTGTTACCCAACTATGGAGCTGGCATGGAAACAGAGTCTAGCAAACCACAGGCTGATGTTCAACAATA
Organism: Brachymystax lenok tsinlingensis; assembly: GCA_030435695.1. NCBI lineage: Eukaryota > Metazoa > Chordata > Actinopteri > Salmoniformes > Salmonidae > Brachymystax > Brachymystax lenok. The sequence continues at coordinate 67,668 of JAGFMH010000034.1, read as the reverse complement.
TCAGCATGCATAGGAGTACAGTAATACACTGATCGAGACGTTTATCCAGGGACCCAGAGTCACTTGCTATTGAGCTGACTTTGGGCTCTCTCGCTAGATCCGTGTACACCATTGCGGTAGGCCATATCCTATGCCACGTAATGAGACGGTTGCGTCTTTACTTAATACAACCAAAAACTCTGTTCAACCTAACACCATCGTGGTGGCTCTCATAGCTGCCCAGTAGAGCACAAATGCGGGCGCACCGCAATATAGGGGCGATGTGTGCGACACGGGGACAATAGCCAGATGGGCCGTTGTAGAGGAACAACAATGCCGTGAGACTGCACCAGAAGACCGGAGGTGGGTTGTATTGGTCATGAGGGTGAAAAAGTATCTGGTCGCCATGTCCAAACGAACGCTTGCTGTAGCGCACCTCGGTGCTATCGCACTGAGACAGTCTCTCCTCAATGTGCAAGGCCAGTGCCTCGCCTTTGCTGGTGGTCGAGACAGCCGAGCACTGCAGCTGCCTGGTCCTCTCGACTATGGTGTCCAGTTCGAGGCACACGTATGCCGTGACCGATTTGACAGCCGCAACCAAGAATATCAACTTGTACCCAAAGAGCCACACAGAGTCCATTGGCGTCAGATCCCCAGTGCCAGGTCGTACGACAGGTAGAGCATGGAAATTGAGACAAGGTATAACCGAGTCCCTTGGTAGGATGCCATGAGGTCAATTGGATCGAACTAGTCTGTGAAGCCAATTGTGTTAATCCAGACAAACACTACCGTTGTCCATTTTAGAATTGGGAACAGAGAGGGCCCTCGTCTGTCCGGCGCATTCACTCCACCAGACAAGGACATCGGTACCACCGCAGACTTCGTAGTATAACCAGGTGTAAATGTAGGTGGCTAGGAAGAATATGGACATGATGACCTTCTGGGAGATGGCTACACCGGCCATTGGGTCCAGGATCACGCTGGGGTCACTGCGATTGCTTCGTCTCTCCGAGCTCAGCACGGTAAGAATGGAACCACTGATCAAGGTGATGCACACCGTGAGAGACCACAGGCTTCCGATCACACCCCATGCAACGAAGTTCCACAATCTGATTATGTGCACAAAGATAGTGGCAAACACCAGCAGGGTTGAGATAACCTTGAGAGCGTTGAAAAGGACTCCCTTGACACGTTGCACCTGCACACAGGTCCTATTGAGCCAGCATACGATGGGAGGTAGGTAGAGGGGGTGAACGTTTGTTGTCATCATAGTCCTGTTCAGAGAGGCGAACATGATCAAGTCATGATCGGGTACAAAGGTTCTGGGCAACATTGTCCTTAGGACGTTAAAGTGAATGCGCCACACCCTAGTCTATTGAGTCTGTATGTTTAATGTGTGTGGAAAAAAAGCACACTAGGCTTGGTTTAGCATTCTAGCCGAGTCTCCCGTGTTACCCGCCAGCGTCGTGCTTTCAAACTTGGACACTGTCTCCTGTCCGATTGTAGTCATCCTACTGAACACGCTGTGGTTATAATAGCGCCACTCGCAGAACCCTTTGCACCTGAAGGTGTTCCCCGTCCCGGTACCTATATGTACGTAGTAGCAATTTTGGCTGTTTCGCAGGTGGTCCTGCAGTGCGTCTTCTTCAGCGACCCAGATGAGACCTAGTGTCGCACCCGCTTCGTCTCCCAAACTGGTGACATTGTTTCCCGTGGAGGGTACCGATTTCGCTATCAGGTACAGTTTCACAGCTTGCATAGCGTCCGCACCCGGAACCGTGGTGTTTTCCACCTCGCCTGTGTGGTACACCGTGCCCGAGGTGGACACAATGGAGCCCACCAGCTGCACGACTTGCCTGACCATTGACGGCTTTGACACAATGGAGTGTAGTACGAACCATAAATGGTCACTGAGAATCGGTACGTTCTTGAGAGCGAGCTCCGTCACGTTAGAGACCACGGTCATGCGACGCTGACGTCGCGTCTGACGATCACCCAAGCCGTCGCTCCTGATCATATCTTGGAACTGCTGGAGCGACTTGTTCCACTCCGAGACAAATGTGTGGATCGGCATTGCTGGGATGTAGAGTTCCTCGGTGCCCGTGTAGCTGTTTATACACCGTTTGGCTATCAGCGAGCTCCCTTTGGCGATGTAGGTGTTGTACAGGTCCACGATCGAAGAGTATTGTTCAGATTGACTGACAATGGGCATGACTCGACGCACACGTCTCCGACTCGAGGACGGTGTTTGGTAGTCGAGGCGATCAGTTGAGAGGGTGCGTGATTGAAGTCAAGATTACCCAGGGCTAGGTTGTTCCAGTCACCCTTATAGCCGTTCAGCTCCGATACCAGCACCTGGTTATCGCTGCGGTCATCGTTCACCAAGCGCCTCGGTAAGGACGATGGCTGTGGTGGGGCCGCTTTCACGGGTTGTATGTTGAGCATGGAACAGATAGACTTCTGCGTGGTCATAGTAGGATGCGTTGTAGCCGCGACGATAGAGTGTCAGCTTGTTGTAGACTGTTGGAAGGTGTGTCATTAGTGGCTTGCTTACTGGCGGCGTGTAAACAGTTTATCCCTCATCATAACCCAGTCCCAGTACATCAACTACCATGACAAATTGTACAAGGAAACAAAGACAGTACACCCAAGTATGTGTAGCATGATTTTATTTTCCGCAAGGGATACATCAAAATGTATAATAACTCTTTCAAACCGTGTACAAACAAGTAGGCACCCAAGACGTTATCCTGCCCTGTCAGGGTAAGGCAATAGGGAGATACATTTTACAACTTTGTGACAACAGCTGAGATGAAATCAGCCACCGATGTGGAACTGTTCAGGGAGCCGCTTCCACACGAGGCTAACGAGTAGCCGGCTTTTTGTTTGTTCATCACTGCCGTAGTTGACTGATGTGCTGGTGGCTGAGGCGGTTGGATATTGGACGACGAGGGCGGTGCAGCTCCCATGTCTTCCGTGTCCATCGTGACCAGGTCGCAGCTCTCCTCGCTTGAGCCGCTATTGCCACGCTTTGAGATCTGCTTCGTGAGTTCACGTAGTTCGTTCATCAATTTAGAGACATCACCAGGATCATGGTCATCCTTGGCTTGTTTGCGCGCACGCTTATACGGAGTGTCTCTCGCCAAACTCTGCAAGGTATCCATACTGGACTGGTTAGATGCGGCGGCCTCCTGTGACACGGCGCTGCGCTGTTGTTCTACAATAACATCTCTTATGCTGGACTTGATCGAATCGATCATCTTCTCTTGCTCTTTCTGGGAGACTGCCTGTCTCTCCGATTCCTCCTTGTTGTACTCCATGGCTATCTTCCTCCTTTGCTCCTCGGTCAGAGTCCCGTACTGAAACGATTTGTCACCGGGATTAGATGAACCGCTCGGTTTGTACATACTCTCCCCCCCCTGTAGAACCCTTGCCCCCGTGTGCTGCTGCTGCTGCTGCTGCTGTTGAGGATTCCACAGATGTTGTGCTTGAGGTTGGGTATAATTCTGAAGTGTGGGGACCAAATTCATGAAACCCTGGAGAGCTTGTAGTTGTGCTAGTGACTGCTGATATTGTTGATGATGAGGCACAACCGGCTGCTGCTGCTCCTGAGGTAGAGGTGGCTGCTGCTGCAAAAGCTTGATCAGGTTTTCTATTTGGGTCTGAGTAACGGCCATTGTATCTTCCATCTGTTTGTGCTTAGGCGATAGCGTATCTCCTGTGGAGTATGTTACTCCCCTGTTAGTATCTTGGTCAGTAGGTTTAATACCAGCGCACAGTTTAGTTTTTACCCCAGTACGTTGGGTGAAATCATTTGCACCTTGCATCGTGAACAATGTGTCCGGATCGTCAGGACATGTCAGTCTCTGAGTTAGTACGTTATTCTGAACCTTGATGGCCTGTAATACATCCTTCAGCACTCGCATCTCCTCAGCTTGGTGTAGCACGGCCTTCCTTAGGGAGATAACTGTCTCCGTGATACTCTGACACTGTGAGCTCTCGTCCAATACATCGGAGGCCGTCTCGGTTGGGGCATAGACAACCGATGCGCTATCCTTCGCATCGATGCCCGCGTCTAGGGCCGAGTCCTTCAGGGTGGAAAATCCCATCCTGGTCATTGTCTGGGCCAGATTTGGACCTGTCACCATGGTGCAAAAACAGCCCGGTCTCATGGGCACAGAGACTAAACTGCACTCTTCCGTTATGGGCCCACTCTTGTTGTCTCCCACTGTGCCTAAGCTGAAGGCAATACTCATCTCAGGCTTCATTACGCCATTGGTGTACTTCGGTGTCGCCGCAGCGACACAGCAGTACAGGTAGGTTTTGTCAACTGACCTGCTGTGCACGTGCCAGTAACACTTAACGCGACCAATGTCCTTTTTGACCTTGTGTAGAAATACAGCCTTGCCGGGTTGGGGCTGACACGCTCCAGAGTAAGACATGTCGTTCCCTACAATGAAATCTTTCCGCGACTCTGGGTATACTTCACCCTGAGACACGCCGTACACGCTACACACCCCGACGAGGAACTTGTCACGCTGGCTAGAAACAATAGTAGCCATGGCCTCTGTGTAGTCGGCCTCGTTGGTGCCGTAGCACTCTGTGCAGAAGATGGGCACAAATAGAGACGGATCAGAACCCAGAGGCCCTTCGGGGCACTCGCTTCTATCTGCATAGTCGACTAGAGTCATGCTGGTCATGTTTACCACGGCTCTCTTCTTGTCCTCCTTTGAAACTTTCACAAACGCGCACATGTCCTTCTTGCAGAACACTGGGCCTACCCTGGAGCCCTGGCTCACCAAGGGCCTTACCTCGCCGGAGGACATTGCAACTCTATCCTGCGGAGGAGGCCACGATCTAGGCTTCTGTCACCTGTCCGTTAGTGCGATCCCGAATGGGAACGGTCCACCTTGGTGTTGAAGATGAGATTGTCTCCCCAGACAAACTCCTTGTCGAACTCGACAAGTTTCTGGAGCGCGACACCAGAGATGTGTGTCACGTTCTCCACTGTGCAATAGGGAGGTGTACAGGTTACAGGGAAGCTGTGACTGTCGCTCTTGGTTTGGGTGCGTGTAAGCTCGAATATCAGGTCAGATAGCCTCATAGAGTCCGACAAGGTCAGTTGGAACATGCCCCGTAAGTACGCTCTAGTCCTGACTTGGTCGAATTCGCTCTCTTTCACAGGTGTAGGAGACGAGCCTTTGCACCATTTACAATGTTCACTGTTTACTATGACAATTAGGTACTTGGAACTGACACGGAATAAGCAGTGCCTGTCCCACCGTAAGCTGCAACAAGACGCTATAAGGCCTCCCGACACAGTGCACTTATCACTTTCGATGAATCCAGCCACAGCCTGGTGGAGGTCTCCGCTTTTACCTGCAACGGAGGATGACAGAACGTGTTTCCTCTTCACCTTCTTGTTCTTCCTCTCCTTCTGTGTGTTACTCTCAGCAGCTTCCATCATCCACCGAGGGTGTTCGAGTCGGTCTCGCTGAGAGAGGACAGCGGAATAAGAGGGCGAGGGCTAGCAACGACCCGGACGAAGTGAACGGACAACCTCGGACTAAGAGGCGAACTAGTGCTGGCTGCGGTCACCATCGGGGTTCCCCAGAGGATATGAGAGCATCGGTTTCTATTAGTAATCGTAACACGCCCCGCAATGTATATCCCGAGGACGTGGGGCCCAACGACGGTTCCCGCGACAGACGCGCTGCATCGAAGAGAGGATATTCGTCCGATATGGCAGCGGACGCTATATTCGACATGTTCCCAGAGCCCGCGGAGCAACAGGATCAGGAGCTGTACAAGATCAATGAGACCGACCGCTTTCTACAGAAACAATACCCCATGCTGTACATGAGCCTCACCGCTAGCGAGCACCCCTCCATAGTCGAAGTACAGTACGAGAACGAGGGCACCGGTTGTCCCGTGTGCGAATTAGACAGGAACACCTTGGACTCCATCAAAGTGCTCAAGTGCCATGAGGTGAAGGGTTACCTCGACTCGTACAACCACAGGTTCACAGAGCAACAGGTCAACATTCATCTAGGCCACACCATGAGGGATGAAAATGTCATCGGTGTGATACAGAACATGTCCGTGGACCTGATTAGCAAATCGTACTCGCTGGCCAACGCAGCTTCTCTACGCATCATGAACCGCATCACCACTCACATGGGTAGACCGCTTTTCGTCCCGGACCAGGATGTGGCTAAGGTTCACAATGATGCCGTTAAACAGTTCATTGGTCTGGCGTCTACGTGTCAAGCCCTGATGAAATACAAGCACAACGACAATGACAGGGTTCCCGGGAATAATCCTCTGTTGTAACCCTTTGAGCAATAACCAGGTACTATATATAACCGTACCATATCATAGTCCTAGGGACTGTGTTATCCTAACTTAGTTTATGAATCAGAAAGCCTTGACATCATTGTATGTCGCGTGGAGTCTTTCACCACCACACCCAAATCGCTCCCATGAAGCTCCTGATAGCGATCTCACTCTCGTGGCTCCCATACCTCATGGGCTCCCCTGTCAAAAACAAGGACCCCTATGGATACGCCTCCATACGTTTGGATCACGGTCAGCACATGCAACGGGCAGACAGGCTGGTGTCAGGGTAGGAGCCAGAGTGGCTTTGCTTTGACCGTGGACAACTACACACGCACTCAGCGACATGTGCACACACTACTGCCCGGGGATGATCTACGCTCACTGGAGACCCTTACGGGACTCGGCGGGCGATCTCGCCAAGCATGAGGCTGAAGGTTCCATACTCGGCGCCTACGTTAGGAGGTTGGACAGGTCGTCCTGTATCGAGATCCCAGGACGGTTCAAGTGTTCGGACCGCGTTGTCTCAAACACCCCCTTGAACAAGATTTCGATTATGCTCCACGCCAGACCTCAAAACAGAGACTATTACTTTGGCGAGGACCCCATGGCTGACTGCGGGCCCGATCCTCAGTGTTCAGCTTTCAAGCTGTTGAGGAGGACGCTACACGCTCCCGCTGCGAGCAGAATATGGCCTGAGACAGATGAGGTCCTTACTATCCGAAACTCCCCTTACGCCTGTGTGCTCACCTACGTGGGCCTCGGGGACGCCGAGTCCATAGGTACATGTTACGCACAACTAGGGGAAAATTGTTTTCAGTCCAAAGGCAACAGGTTCTGCATAGGCAATTCCAGAGCACCTAGAGTGGGCATAACCAACGCAGATAGCGGCGCGTCGGCGCCGATTGCCATCTGCGAGGTCTCGAGTGCCGCGAGTCTAAAGGATCGCGACTCCGCATACAACCCCACGGCAACAGAAATCAGGGACTTTCTCACACCCTCCTCCTGTGATGCCACCATTCTCTCTCTGGACCGAGCCGTCTACAGGTCGAACTATCTGTCGGTAGAGCTCGACGTAGCCACCTTCTACACGGTGGCTGAAGCGGCCATGTAATCATGAAGGTGTCCTTTGACGAGTGCCTCATTCCGATAGCATCCACAAGCCGTGATCTTCCCGTGGTCGTGAATACCGTAGCAGAAACACTTTCCAAGGTACGAGTGTCCACGCACTCGACCGCTATCATGCTGGACGCCACTGACTGGGGCACGACTGAGTGCCCGGGTGTAAAATGGCAAGGCTCTAATTTCACCAGGGTTGCAGCGGATCTCGCCTCGGCCCTCATCAGAGAGGGGGTGTTGAAACTATTCCTCAGGCTGCCCAGATCCCACAATCTGTTGAGCACCCTAGACCTATCGAGGCTGGGCGCGTTCGATGCTTTCATCACACCCCCGGGGTTGGTTGACATGAACAAACCTGGCCACTGTCAGAACATGTGGGTGTCCGGGAGCGGAGAGGACACCTCGAAAGGGGTAATGGCGTACCTCTTGACTATGCTAAGGCAGCAAGTCAGGGCCAACAAGGTAATCTTCACACTGTCCCTTACAGGGGGACTGAAGATTAGGCCGCTCGAACATAGAGATTCTCAGCAGACAGAGATCACGGGCGAGCTATCTCTGGCCGACATGGAAACTAACACTGTGTTAAACTGTGAGGAGGACCTCAACACCAAGTGCTGCTCGGGGTCCAGTGCAACTGTGTGGGCTAGGGACGTCACGGTGAACATTACCGTGACCTCGACTTCATTCGAGACGCTCAAGCGGTTTCCTGAGCTGGTAGCGGTCGCGTTCGGCATCAACCAGTTTGTCATAGCCCCCATCGATTCCGATTTCAAACGAGGCGTTCGATCAGACACCCCAGGGATACTGGGTATCACGTCGGCAGTACACAGGCTCAGGGACTGGAAGAGGCAACAGATAGCGGCAGGCATATCTACTGTCCCAGCAAGGGCTGGCGACAGACGCAAGCGCTCCGCTTCTGATGTCAACAACTCTGGGGTGATGAAGTTGGACGACGTCCTCATCCACATCCCCGAAAACCAATACAAGGACCCGGCCTCTGGTTCAAAGAACTGTCTCGACCCCCAGTACAACATAGGTTTGAGTAACACGGTCGTGTGTCCCGGGCTCATAGCCGCTCACGGCGCTCTGGGTATATTCAAGGAGCCCCACAAGGAGCTCTACAGCACGAGCTACGATAAAATCTACATAGCCGATTTGTACAAGCTCGAGTCGTGCACTCCGGGAGAACCCAGCAAGAAGGCCGTCATCTCCACGACGCCTCCTCAGGTGGCAGTGAACATCAACACCTTCATCCCCACGACAGACCGTAACCACTACATGGTAGGCATCCTGGATTCGGAAGGAGTTGTGGAGTACGTGCCTCCCGTGAACAAGGTGTGCACCGCATACAACACTGGGGAGCTCACACACAGCATGAACCTGGTCTGGGTGGACGACGGCTATACTGTTGACAAACCTGTGGTCGAAGCGGAACACGGGGTGATAGTGAAACCGGTCGAAGCTCTCTACTTCGTGTCCAACTTCACCCCGGGCATAGACTACATCAACCTGAACGTGAGCTGCGTCAATTACGACGTGAGCGCTCTACGGCCCTGTCTGATTGCCATATGCGGCGGAGACAACAGTTGCAGGAAGGACTACGGGAGGCTCTGCAACTCAGCGCACGAGATCATCAACGACGCTCGCAGGGCAGGAGAGCTAATGAGGGAAGGGCTCGAGGAGCTAGCTGTACAGGAGAAGAAGGCTAGGATGTACGAGCTACCTGACAACGCTCCCTTCCCCCTGGCTTGACAAACCGCATGGAGGCAGCGCTAGGCGCAAGAGGTTTCTTGGGATCGTGACAGGAGCCACAGCCTTGGGGGTCGCGTGGCACGTTTCAAATAGGGTCAACGTCTTGGAGGAGCAAATGGACACAATTAAGAACTCATACGTTTCCGTGTCTAATACCTTAGTGGAAGTGAGCAACAAGCTCGATGCCAACATAGCCCTAGTCAATGGTAGGATCGAGGACCAGGAGAAGAAGATACAGAAGAACAACGACATTGTCAACAGCAACTTTGCCATGATGAGGGACGCCATGATGAGAAACACGGAGGCCGCTTTGCGAGACACCAACGTCAAGTTCTCGGTCATGGCCAGTTATCAAATGTGGTACCTCAAATGCAGAGCGTCACCCATCAGATGATGCAGGCCGCAATGCACACCAAGTTCATGACCAGAGGAGTGGAAAATTGTCTGAGGCAGATAGCATCGAAGCGCTCAGGGAGCTGCCCCAGTGGCATGGCAATCATGCAGGAACACCCCCGGACTGTCAGAGTTTCCGACAGTCGGCACGGCCCTGTACAAAGACAGAAAACTTTTCATAGCACACTCTATGCCAGGGACCGTTAAGAAGACCGTAGTAAGAGGGATCATACCCATGCCCAAGATGAGCACGGACGGAGTCCCTTGCTGGCCCGACTACAAAGTGTGGTTGATAGATGGCAGCTATTACGAACCGTCCGAGTGTTACGGAAAGTACTGTCACAAACCCGAGCTTCACCAGAGGTTCCTCAGATGCATGAAGGATCCCGGCGAGTGTAAAACAGTGTGCTCCCCTTGTCACCGAGGTATCTGCTACCAGGACAATAAAGTCAGTTGGATGGAGGGTTCAGCCTCTGTAGACATAGAGTCTCCTCCGCTAAAGCCCTTCTCCAGGCCGCACATATCGGACGGACCCGTGTCTTTCTCCGATCTAGTGAAAGACAGCATCCCTGACATGTCCGAACTTGAGTTGCTGCATGCCATAAATACCAGCGTGAAACTCATGGACGTGAGAGCAGAGCTGGAGAATGTCACAAGAAACCTAGAAGACTTTGACAAGCGGTACGACGACATTACGGCTAGCAGGGTAACATTCGGAGGGTGGCTTTCAGGATTCGCCAGTGATGCGGCCCTATGGACCTCTATAGCTATTCTCATGGCTTGGTCCACAGCGCTATCAGTCGGGATCGGGTACATGTTTCTATTTAGTGGGGTGGTGGTGGTGGTGGTGGTGGTGGTGGTGGTGGTGCAGGTGCTTTCACGAACCTTACAAAGAGGCGGTATAAAATGTTATAGACAACGACACCCTTGTAAATGTGTGTATAAACATCATATCCCTTTGTCCTTTTGCCTATCGATGCTTGAATAAATGTTCTACATGACAAAGAAGCTGTGTCCTTGTGATTGTCTCTTTCATGATATGAAAGTAGGATGACCGAGGAAACAGGGAAAGGTAAAGCACACTCCAAGATGGCAGTCATTTACACAACCTTATTTATTTCACTTTACACAATGGACAGACATGAACTGAAAATGTATACAGGAGGCTTGGTGATGTCTCACATTAGGTTATACAATCACACCGATATATTGTTATAATACAATTTCGTTATGTAAAGCTCACATTTGGTCACGGGTGGTCTCTATTCAGATCAGAAAGTCATTGAAACACCACAACAATCTTGGTCTGGATATCATGCCTATCTCCTGATCTTCCGCAAGTAACCGGTATCAGTAACACTGCCACAGTCCCGGATGAGACAACATCTCCGCCTGGGCGCAACAGTACCGATGGCGTCTCCCCTCGAGATAACCAAGTCGGCAGGTTCAGCGATCGCCAGTTCTGGTTGCTTCTCAGTAATCACCATCTCCTTGGGTGGCTGGAACCACTCACTCGAGTGTTGCCCAAAGAACCACCCCCCCCCCTGGAGAGACTGCCATGTATTTCTTCAAGTGAATGTAGCGGTCAATGATTATGGAACCCTTGACATGTATGTTGCGTATACCCCCGTCGACATCAGGTTCGATCTTGGTATAGCCGATTCTGTTCATAGTCAGCTCTTCTGTGTCTTCTTTCTCTTCAGCCAGTATAAAGTTAGGAGCCAGGACCAGTACACCGTGTGAGCCGACGCTGGGGTCATCCTTCTCAGTATAAACAACCAGGGAGCCATTAGCCTCTGTGTCATAGTGGAAACCCAGGCCGCCCCCGATAGCTTTGTCAAATGTAGCCAAGTCTCCCTTGGAAATGAGCACTCTGCCCTTTGATGTTACATGTTCATACTCCCCCGAAGCGAACGCTGGTGCCGTCTCTGGATATGACCAGATCCGTGCTGGATGATTCCATCTGGTCATCTGGGGTAGACTGGTAGGGGTGCCTTTTGTGCAGGTTTGCATGGATTACATTAGTGAAATCACCTTCAATTTTCATATTCTCATACACCTCTAACACCACCGAGCCCTTCTCGTTGTCAATGTTGCCGAGCCGCACGGCCATGAACACTGAGCCATCATAGACAGTACGCTTAGCTGGATCACATTCATGACTTGTGGTTGTGTCAGTCATGGCTCGATTCAACTGTGTCTTGACAATCTGTACTGCTGTGGGATCCTAAGGCTCTAACACAGTTTTAGGTTTCTAGTGAGCTCTCTTGGTCACATTTATTCAAATGTAATAGCCAACCAAGAGTCTCGAACCCAGGCTACAATATCCAGCCCTGGCCTGTCTATAACACAGAGACAACAGCCCCCGAATGTCTAAACCAGGCCTGATTATCCGACCACGCGTCTCTAACCAAGGCTACAATAATATACAGCCCTGGCCTGTCTATCACACAGAGACAACAGCCCCGAATGTCTAACCCAGGCCTCATTGTGCCCCTGTCAAACACATTGGATAGCTACGGTGGATCCGCCCCATGCAGAGTCTCAACACACAGACTGTTCTCAGTATGTCAGGGACCAGCAAGGGGGGTGACCATGTCCGTGACTATTATTTATAAAATTGTCAAAGATTGAATTTGGTTCACCCATTTCTCTATTATTTATATAATTGTCAAGGATTGAATTTGCTTCACCCATTTCTATCCCAGTCCGAAGCTGTATCTATGTATGTATACAATGTGCTTTGTTGAATAAAACAGAAACGTACCAGGTGGAATATAGTCAAATCTTTATTTTAACATTTCACTATAATATCAACTTGGTCATAGACAGACTATACATTTAGGTAAGCAGAGTATAAAAGCATATAACGGAACAGTAGACTTTATCATCAGCTCTTGTGTAGTCAAGTTTCAGTACTTTACCCTACGCAATGCATTGCTGTCCTGAGCCTCACCTACACAAACTCAGTGCCAGAGTGAAGGTCTTCCCTTGCTACTGTTTAAGGTTGTCTTGGATAGTGATAAAATGCAAAGCAGAGACTCGTAAATACATTTGTTAAGGGTCAGACATAGATTACAGGGTCTGTAAAATTAGACAGAGAGAATATGGAACGAGCGGGTCATTGAGACCAGACCATGGGATATGTGAGAGAGAGATATAATACTAATTTAATTCAATAAGGTCTGAAAGGATGACAACAGAATGGCCACCACAGGAAATATATGTACACGATAAATGTATTCTTTTTGTTGTATTACATTAAGGGCCTTACCACCATTATAATCTAATCTTGGAACAGATGTGGGCGGTACTGGGTGTGAACAAGCAAGACCTCAGACCAAAAGATGATTGGTGGCATGAGAGAAAGAAGGAGTGACTGCATTTAATATGGGATGTACTCATGTCATGTGGGGGTACAAATCAGAATTGTGTGATTGGTTGAATCAGCTGTTTCCTAATTTGAAGATCATGTTATCCACGACAGACACAATAGCCAACCTGTGTTGAGGGTTCTCTGAGTGAAGGTTATATTATCCAACCAATTGTAGGTGATGTCATGTACAATATTAAACCACATTGGATAGCTACGGTGGCTCCGCCCCATGCATAGCCTCAACACACAGACTGTTCTCAGTATGTCGGGGGCCAGCAAGGGGTGAACATGTCCGTGACTATTATTTATAAAATCGTCAAAGATTGAATTTGGTTCACCCATTTCTCTATTATTTACAAAATTGTCAAAGATTACATTTGGTTCACCCATTTCTATCCCAGCCCGAAGCTGTATCTATGTATGTGTACAATGTGCTTTGTTGAATAAAACAGAAACGTACCAAGCGGAATATAGTCAAATCTTTATTTTAACATTTCACTATGATATCAACTTGGTCATAGACAGACTCTACATTTAGGTGAGCAGATTATAAAAACATCAAAAATAAGCAGCTCTTCACTTCACCCTTTCACCGTTATATCACCTCTGTCATAGACAGAATAAACATTTAGGTAGGCTGAGTATAAAAACATACAACAACTGTAACCCTTACCATCGGCTGTTGTGTAGTTAAAGTGCTCTGCCCTGCGCGAAGCACGGCTGTCCTGACTCTCACATGTCCTTTCACTCAGTTGCATCCCAGCCTCAAACCCAACACACAGACTGTTCTCAGTATGTCGGGGGCCAGCAAGGGGGTGAACATGTCCGTGACTATTATTTATAAAATCGTCAAAGATTGAATTTGGTTCACCCATTTCTCTATTATTTACAAAATTGTCAAAGATTACATTTGGTTCACCCATTTCCATCCCAGCCCGAAGCTGTATCTATGTATGTGTACAATGTGCTTTGTTGAATAAAACAGAAACGTACCAAGCGGAATATAGTCAAATCTTTATTTTAACATTTCACTATGATATCAACTTGGTCATAGACAGACTCTACATTTAGGTGAGCAGATTATAAAAACATCAAAAATAAGCAGCTCTTCACTTCACCCTTTCACCGTTATATCACCTCTGTCATAGACAGAATAAACATTTAGGTAGGCTGAGTATAAAAACATACAACAACTGTAACCCTTACCATCGGCTGTTGTGTAGTTAAAGTGCTCTGCCCTGCGCGAAGCACGGCTGTCCTGACTCTCACATGTCCTTTCACTCAGTTGCATCCCAACCTCAAACCGAGAAGTGCCACGGGCTTCACCTACACTAAATGGGTCCCTCTCCTTAGATTCATTGTTGTTTACGCTTGGATAAAAGTGCCCTGGTTTGACACATTAGCCATGATTGGGTAGCTATATGAGCCGCATTTGGATAGAGCAGCCCGACCTGGATACTTCGGTCATGGTCATTACAGTCATGGGTGGATAAACGCTTGTCCTTCAGATGTCACGGTCATATATCCAAACTGTGTTGGTACAACAGTAGAGTCATGTTTGGATAATATAATTGTGGTGGGCTGTACCAGTCAGGTTCCAATACCCCTTTGTGTGGTGTGTACAGTGCGTGAAAGGTACATTATCCAACCAATGGTTAGTGATGTCATTACAGGTCTCTCATGTAAAAGCGCACAGAAGGCACACACAGCATTGACTGCATGGCTTTGAGAGAAGTCTAACAGGCTCCAGTTCTAACCCATAGACTACAGTGGGCTACTTGTTGCTTGAAGGCAGGTTCATGTGACACACAAGACCCGTTTATGAGAGGTGATAGTCATCGATAGAGCGATCAAGATGGAAGGTGTAACCACAAGATATATCGTTGCCGAACAGCCTCCTGGTATTTCAAATCAGATTACAAAGATACCTTCACTTGTAAACGGACACAAGGACTTTTTGATAAAGTGGTGGACTTGATGATGTCTAAGCAACAGGCTCTGTCGGATAGAGAGAAAAGATACAAACCGAAAACCATATATAAGATTATCAGAAACATGGTGATCAAGGACGCTATCACTATACAACAACAACCCTCGCGTTTGTTACTACTTGCGCTGATGGACCTAGTTGACATTGAAAGTGGGAGATGCTTAGAGTCTATGGCTGATGTAGACAAGGCCGGTCTCAAGCACGTGATTCTGGCATACGGTAACTACAGGACCTTCTATATACCGACTAAAGATCTGATAAGCACCAACGGTAAGAAGGTGATTCCAGTGGTCACACAGTACTCTAACAAACACAACTTCTTCTACTGTGACAGCAGCCGGTCCATGATCGGAACCTACACCGTCCTCTTCCTGACAAAAGGGAAAAACAATGTCAAGTCATACTTCATCCAGGAGGTACTGTTTGTCCCGGGACTGGAGAGCCTGCGGTTGCTGAAAAGTGTCACGGGTGACAAGTTTGAATTTTGGGACATGGCCCTGGAAGTGCCCACTCACTCTACAGCCCTGACCCCTTCCTTTCAACAAATACAGCCTGTCCAGTTGTTGCGCACGGAGGACAAAACAATGGCCACCCAGGCTCTAGTCTCTCGCATGGAGGAGATAGCCCCCATGTGCTGCGTGCCAAGCACGGCGGCTGAAATGTTGATGACACCGCGGGAGACAAGGGTTGATTGTTTCACGGACAATGAAGTGATATGTGACCTGAAACACTTCCACTATGAGAACAGTGGCCCTCGTACTGTCTACTTTAGAAGGAGCTGCAAGGTGCTGGATGGCAAGCGGGTGAACCTGGTACCTGTTGTCATACGGAGAAAGGGCCAGGCTCTGGCTCCTCAACTGTACGTGTCTACCACTGTGAGGTTTTGCAGGGCCGTGAAGCAATCCTGTGTCAATGGCAACGGGGAGCTGGTGATCTGTTGGAATGACACGTTAAAGGACCTGGAGAGAGACACGTTTACCAGCGGGCCCGACATGTATCAGGAGATACACGGTCCTGCATTGGCAGCATTCATCAAGCGGGTGAATCCAACCAGCTGGTGCAATTACATACCGAGGCACGTGGAGAGCATGATTGGTGACCCTATCATGGTCGAAGTGGTAGAACTGGCCATTACATTGATGGACTGTAAGATTCCCAATGCGTTCCCAGTGGCAGAGCTGCTACATTGTCCACTTGAGAAGGTGCGAGACCACGTCAAGTTCTGGGACATGTACGCCTCTGACAATATCGTTCGCACCACCGTACAAAAGATGCGGGCCAGTATGGTGGAGCGGCAGATGAGAAACGACTGGTTAGAGTTGTCTCACATCTCGTTCAGATACTGGGAAAAGAGACAACATGGTAACGATGGGACACCCGATATGGCTAAGGCGTTTGAAGAGTTGTTCAACCAACACACCCCCAACAACATAGCCAAAGCCCAGAGGATGTGGCACTCCCTGATCAAACATGATACGAGCAAGATCAAGGACAAGGAGTTGGTACAGCTGTATGCCACGGCCAAGGTCCTCTTTTTAAAACTGCGCACTTATCAAAACAAATTGAAGAAATATGTGAAGGTAGGAGAGGGAGAGTGGTGCGATCCCAATAGCACATCATCCTCCCCACACTCTACCCAAGTGCATGACATGTCCTCCAAGAACCCGGCCGGCGCTGATGAGTGCAGCGAAGACGACGCTGTGCCTGGTGCCAGTGAGACAAATGACATGGTGTACTCTATCGTCACACCCGAACCCATTCCCATTGCGACGTGGATCAAGAACCTTCCTGCTCTACTGCTGAGCGAACCTTGGTTGAACGAGGACTGTCTCCGGAGAGACGCTGTTTGTACTCTCCTTGGATTAGATAAAAGCCTGTTGGACACAAGACACAGGGACACCCTTGCCGATTGGGTCAGCAACAACCGACACGTCGTCAATATACTTCAGAGTTACAGCTTGCAGGACAGACTCAGCAAAGCCCTGGTTGATTGCTTAAAGTCTTTGGCCACCGACCACTGGAGAAGCAAGGTATTACGATCCTTCCAGGGTACCCGGGGTCAACCGAGGGGTGATTCGGAGCAGCCTGTGACTACCCTGTCCAGATCCATGACGCCTGGAGCAGAAAGGAAGAAGATGGATTCCGGTAGCACACGCGTTGGCAAATGTGCTAAGAACAAAATGCCTTTCCACCAGACCAAAGTGGTAATGCGGGATCTATCGGCTTCTAAGTCAAATAAGGCATCGGGCACTAAGTCATCCGGGTCGAAGAGTGAAACGAAAGTCCGCTATTCACGAGCTCACAGGCCGCGTCCCAGGTACAGTGGGGACGACGATGACCAGCCTTGGCTGAGCCAGGCCGAGGAAGACAACAGTGAAGAGGAAGAGTGTTACTTGGATGAAGTTAACATCCCCCGGTGAGGAGTTGGAGGCTACAAAGAGCTACGACGACAGCGAGTCCCTTGACGAATACGATATCACTGACCAATTCATAAACGACGGGTCTACCGGTGAGGAATATAGCAGTGAAGAGGAGGAGGACGATGACGCCTTCTGTGCTCAGGTTAAAAACAGGGCCAAACTGGCTAAGTGTAGAACCAAGAATGTTAATCGGGGACGTAGGTATAAGAGCCAGGAGTCACATTCGGGAGTCTGAAAAGGACGCCTGCTCCCCAAAGCCTGGCTGCAGTGGTTTGAAAGAGGAAAAGAGCGGCTATAAGCGCGTACTGCTATCCGATTCGGACAACGATTCTATGATGCCAGAGGACAAGCGTGTCAAACGCACAAAGGACAACCGCAGTCCACACAAGAGAGGATCTAAACTGAGCAGGAGTGACAAGGTGGTTAAAGAGAAGACTCCCCAGCTCTTAGGAAGGAAAGATAAAGCGTGTGCTAAAAAGATACTGGACAAGTCTAACAAACGGTGCGAAGCAGGACAGACTGCTAAGAAGATACCGAGCCGCAATCGAGAATCCAACCAATATAAGAGCAAACTGTCGGAGTCGGAAGAAGATGACTACGAAGGGGGAGGGAACCCACTGGCAAGGTATAAAAAGGGGACATTGTTCCAAGCTAAAAGTCACTCGCTCTCCGGTCATCGATACCGACTCAGAGCGAGAGGAGATATGCACGCTTTAAGAAGCAACAAAAAGGCACACTTGTCAATAGGTCCGGAGAGAACCTGGACAACCCAGTAACCGAGAGGTACCCGGTCCAGCAGAAAGATTCCAAAGGCCAGCAACCCGGCAACCGCTCAGGTGCTAAAGTTCCACATCGGAGGTCTGCCGTGTCACAACTCAAAGGACCCAGATTACATGTAGAGGCTGGGCAAAAGGCAGCCAAGGTTACTGATCAAGCTGCTGCCTGGCATGCTGACACCACTCAACAGGATTGTTCAGATCAGCAGGGAGACGGGGAGTGGGTCCGTGACCACGAAGGACTAAACAGAGAGGATCACCCTACCCATCCTGCTGAGCCTACGTCCGCTGCCGAGTCAGAGTCGCAGCCAGAGGACGATTCCGAATCAGACTTTAATGATCGACTGGAAAAAAGACCAGCAGGGACAGGGTGTAGCGACCCTGTAACGGACTCTGGCGAGACAGACTATTATGTTTCTATGTGATACTAGTTATGTCTTCCCGTATAATAAAGAAGCAGCCTGTACGTGGGCCCAAGAGCGATCATGTGATACGATATCTAGAGGGACTGGCTAACAGCGTCTCTGTCTCACAGTTAGACGAACCGTGCACCTCATCGGCAGTGCTGTCATCTACCTATTCAACCTTGGGCTACAAAGCAGAGGAACCAAAGGTTGTTGTGAATACCCTGGATAGGTATATTGTGAAGAAATGATACCAATGTGTTTAGTTTGATATGTGAGTTCATGAAATGTGTAAACCTGTGTGACTGCCCTATACCCAAAGTTATACTCATCCTTGTACAACATACTAAACCTGAGTTAAACATGGCTTTGTGATTGTCTTTTTGCATCTGTCTGTGTAACTGCATGTAGTTATTATAATAAAAACATGTACGCATACAATGGTACCTTTATCACAACTTTATTATTTCATGCAGGGAAATGTAAGGTACATGCTGTTAGGTAGTATCACATATGTACAGATCCTCATTCGTGTCACAAGGGGTTCAACGGTGGCTGTTTATGGTACATGAGCATGTAAGCCACGCCGTTGCATAGCGTAGATCCCGCTTCGTACGTAGACTTGACATCTTCCCATGAGCACACCCTGAAGTGAGAGTCATCTGCAAGATACCAAATGTCATGGTCTCGCACATAAGCTGTGTAATGTCCACAGTAGTGAGAACCAGAGTGGGCTACAACAGCGTACAGCTTGTATACAGTTTCTAGCATTGCTTCAGGGTCTTTCATGATATATTTCAGGTCCAGTGTCTCAGGGAAAGCAAACCTCGTGCCTGTCTTGACTATATCACCCGTATCTCTGCCAATGTTCCTAACCCGTTCGATCCTCATACACACAACCTGCGGTAATGACAATAGCTTGCTCGTGATTTCGATCTGTGTTCCTGTGTGGCAGTGTGTACAATGGTAGTCACAGGTGGTGAACGTGTTGTCAGTGTACAGCTTGATGTAGTCCTGCAGCTCCGTAGGGAGATGAGCTCCCATCGACACCGTGATCGTGTTGGACTTGTAGAGCGTGGACTGGACTGTGTTACAACTGAGGCAGCGCACACGGTCCTCATTCTCAATGTCCCACAAACGCCCTATCTTGTTAGCTAGCCCACAGTCGTCTGCTAGAGCGTTGATGATGCACTTGAAGACCACGTCTGCGTCCTCCTGTACGTCGAAAGGCGCTCCTCTGTACGATGTCAGTGCGTCTACCAGTGAGCTCGGATCACACGGTGACTGGTTGCATTCGGTCATATCGTAGATGAGACGGCAAGCTTCAATGTCACCCTATTAGGAGATCGGTGATCGTGATCATCGACCAGCCGAATGAGGTCCCGTAGCTCACGTGTCCCATACAGCACTTGGACAACGCTGTTGATGCTGCAGTAGGTCCCGTAATTGATCAAGCCCCGCATGGTGTAAGGTGTACAGGGTGATAGTGATCAGTGGAGACAGCAGGCTTGGTAGAACAATGTCACAGCGTCCGACGTGGCACAGTGAACATCGGTTTAGGATATTTAGTACTCGGTCACACTGAATGTAGTCACGCTCTGGAACATCTCTCGGAGAGATATCGTAGACCCTTGCGGGCTCAGTAGAACCATGAGTATTGTCATCTTGTAATAGTCGCTAGTGAACTCTTCCACAGGTCCCTGCCGCTTACACTTTGTGAACATTATGACAGGGGCCCACTTGGAATCGGTCTGGGACACTAGGTCGTGCGTGAAACAGCTGCCGTTCACGGTGAGTAACGTTGACCGGTCCAGTTGATCTATCCTGGTAATCCCAGAGAGCGCAGAGGCGGCCAGCGTCACCTTTGTCAAACCCTGCGTACAATCGAAGCGTCGTAACTTCGAGCCTAGACGATCCGAATATCTTTACTCTCATCCGTAGCACTATGTTCCTAACCAGTGTAGTCAGTTTAGTAACACCCAGGACCTCTGTTGTCTGGTTGCCCCTGTAAGGATCCGGTTCTCCGTACAGCAGCAGTTTGCCCCTGCTTCTATCACGAGCGTCTTCTTCCTCGCCCAGGTCTGTCAGCCAATCTGCTATTTCCGATGTATAGTCTCTGAAGGTGAAGCATCTACCGAGTAGAGTTAAGAGGTGTGGACTTGTCCTCTCGCAGGTATTTAATCCTCTCAACCACTGGATCGACTCGGTCAGCACCAGAGAGGCAGCCGTGCCTCTGCTCAGCTTGCAAAGCCACTGGCACAGTTTCGAGTCGGGTAAGTGCTTTGCCACCATAGTAGTACAGAGACCGGGCCAAGCTCTTACATTGGTCACTGAGCATCGAGGACAATGGCTTGTTGAAGTTCCTGCTCAGATATGGGACTATGTCGATCATCACGGCTCCTTTACCGATCACGACATATCTCCATTCGGTCATGTGCGTAGGCAACAACTTCATGTCTAGGGCCGCTTTGAGCGTGAGAAACACTTGTAGCAGGAAGGCATGTGCCGAGTTAGGTGAGTCCGATGTG
This sequence comes from Brachymystax lenok tsinlingensis, assembly GCA_030435695.1. Lineage (NCBI taxonomy): Eukaryota > Metazoa > Chordata > Actinopteri > Salmoniformes > Salmonidae > Brachymystax > Brachymystax lenok. The sequence continues at coordinate 46,595 of JAGFMH010000034.1, read as the reverse complement.
GTCCAGTCCAACACCTGCTTGCAGCCATCGAACAACTGAGCGTATTGGAAGATGAACATAGCCCTGCTCCTAGAGCACTTACACAATCCATCTCTGGGACCAGCAAACAAAGCAGGGTTCATTCTGGTCATGATTTGTGACTGGATAACCACCCTTTCTTTGAAGCGTGCTATCTCCTGCTCGTTGTTACTCCTCAGAATGACCATGGTCGTGTCGATCTCCCCTTCGATCGTCTTGCCTCTTACACTCACTCTACCCTGTATATCATCACCGAAACCGGGGACTGTCTCTGCTGCCGGTGTGCTGCTGGGTGCTGTTGGTGCGTCCTCGCCACTGGCGTCATAAATGTTCCCTTGCGACTGGTTGACAATGTGCTTGTCCACACTGGCTCCTACTTGGCCTGTGGTGAGGTCTAGAGGCTTGATACAGTTATCGCTCACTGACGCTATAGCACAATCGCCGCCGAAGACGGTCCCATCAGCCAAATAGCTACAGCTCAACAGTTCGGTCAAGTAGTCACTCCATTCAAGGCTCTTCAAGTCCAGGAGAGCTACCTCCCTTGCCACGTGCCCCGCGTCGGCTCTGACCGAACTGTCCATACCATGAGCCTCGTTGGATTGGACCGGAGGGAGCTCCTCTGCAGCTTTCTGTGTCTGTGTCCCATCTACCAGGGAGGGTTGAGGACAGAGCTGATGCTGTCCGCAGTGTAGGATCGACGTACCCACATCTGGGTAGTTAATGTACAACCCGGGCGCCGTCTTGGATGGCCTGACCCCGACAGGGTTGTCGCAACCCTTGCGTTTGCTATACTTGCTCTTGTATAAACGGTCGAGCTCGCCGACCTTGCTCGAGTACCAACTGTAAGGCTGGATGAAATCAGGCGCCAACCTGAGGAGGTCTATTCCGTAGTACACTTTGGACTGGGACCCGATCACAGTAACAGGGGTTTGTGGGGGACTTCTCTCTGCCATCAGTGTAGTGAGTCCATTGGGGACACAGTCGTTGGCCACTATCATGTCGGTTGATCTATATTCCCCTACCTGTACGGACAAGGGCATCTGTTTGCAAGGAAACTGCGCGTCGTTGACATCTTGCATCAAACACTGGTATCGTGTGAGGCCTAGCAGTGCGGAAGGAGACCATCTCTCTTGAGGAAACAGGGTAATGCATAGCACCCCAATATAGACAAACGCTTTGTCCGCTATGTGAGAGCCCATGTGAATGAGGCTATTGAGTATAGCCTCCACGGAGGGCCTTGCGTGTTTGTGTTTAGCCTGGAGGGAGCTAGCGTTTATCGATGTCATGTAGCGTAGGTCCAAAGTGGCATCGTCGTCCGGCCTGTAAACCCCTACCATATTGGATAGATTCTCAGCGTATGTCTTCTTACAATAGCCTTGCTCCGACCCTTTGTATTTGAACAAGGGCAAGCCGCTGTGTAACTCCCACATCACACAGTACCAGCTGAATATGTCACTGCCGGTGGCTGAGTTCAAGCACCACAGCACTTCGGGGGCCATGTTAGTGCGGTTGCCCCGAGGCTGATCTGGGGTAGAGAAGTTGCACGACGTGCCAAAGTCGCTGATCTTGAAGGCAAAGGGTATGGGCTTTCTGTCCGGCTGGCTACAGACCAAGACGTTCCTGTGTGTGAAGTCCCTGTGCTGGATGTATCTCGATCTCAAGTATTCAAGCCCTCGGAGGGTGTCCAGCTCTACTGCGGGGACTACCGAGGTGTCCCTTATTTGCCACATGAACTCCTGTAGCGAGAACAGCGCTCGTTCCATAATGATAACAGCTCTACCTCCCAATTGGTATCCGGGACTTTCACACCAAAAGCCTCCGAATGTGCGGAGGATGTTTGGGTGTTTCATTGACACCCCAACCATCACCTCCTCCACCTGGGAGGCGATGTGTGCGTAACGACTGAATTCATTGTCTATGAAAGGAACACTCCAGTCCACCATTTCTGGAAACAGGTTGGTCTTTGCAACCAGATGAGAGTTAACCTGAACGGTTACCCCAAAGCCTCCTCGACCCAGCACCATGTTCTGTTTGGATACCAGTTCTTCTATGTCAAATTCACATCTAGACCCACTCGGCCCCGCAATGTTGGCGTAGACGCTCCACGGATGGCCGTTTGTTGTAGGGCGTAGAGGCTTGAATAGTCGCCCAAAGTTGTCTACGGTCACCTTGGGTGTCCTGGGTGTAGTCGTGTTGTAGCTCATCATCGAACATCCATCTATCACTGGACATTCCTGCTGAGGCATCGGTTTCGCCGTCCTGATGTGTAGCCCTGGCGAACCTGGGGAATGGGGACGTACTGTGGGGGTGGAATAAGCTCTGTGTGTCCTTGATCAACTTGGTCAGCTCCGGACAGCGAGGGGCCCTCACAGGGCATTGCATCACCCTGAACAAAAGGATTGAGTTGTATTTACAGCTCATTATCGATGGGTCCGAGTATCGTTTTATGTATACCACTAGGCGTTGTATACCACCATTGATACTAGGTTCTTCGGCGATGCTCACCACTCCGACACTTGTGAGACTGTGCTCTATGATAACTTTGTTGAGGACTGTCACCGTGTCCTCATTCTGTCTGAAGGTGAAGTCTCCAGGTTTTATCCCGAGCCACTCCAGTACGCTTTGCACGTCGTTATAACACAAGGTCTTAACATGAAACAAATTGTAACGCTCTACCAGGTCTAGCAACCTTTCGGCGTTGCTTGTGGGTTGGTTCCTCACCTGGGCCATTTCCTTTCCAGCCTAGCAACATCGACGACTATTTCCCTGTAGCACATCAGGTGTGGTAAATAGGACATGAACGGTGCGGTTCGTAGAGAGATCGTGTTCTCTGAACACGCTTCCGTATCACTGTTCGAGTGCCTGATCGTGGCAGGGGCGCCAGCTACGGGGCTGCTCCAAGACAGTGGGTTAAAGAGCGTAGAGACGCTCCAGATGGCATTGCAGCTCTTGAGAGATATGTGGAAGAGAGCCGATACCTTGTATATACCCAGAGGTGATGTAGAATCTCTCCACCGCATGGAATGCTACAGCACTGCGCGTAGCGAAACTCCTATACCCGAGCCGATAGTATCGGAGCTTGCCAAGTTCTCCAGATACTACATATATCTGTTGTTTCGTTACTGCATGACCTCAGCGGTCCCAGCCACATACAACCAGCAGGGTCTGATGAGTAACCGCCTGATCCGCGTGGCTCTGTTGGAACCCAAGACAAATTCATTTCCCTTAGGCGATATACCCAGGAGCTGGCTCGAGGCTACAGTGTCCACAAACCTCCCCTCAGCTCCACCTAGTCCAGAAGGCTTCTTCACGAACGGCTTCCGCAGAACCCTCCCCAGCAGCCACCTCAGCATTCACCTCAACCTCTGGAGAATTACGGGTATCCCCAGCAGCAACATCTTCAGCCTCAGCCCCGGCAGCATGTTCGACAGTGTAATGGAACCTTTGACCGTACCAAGGCGCAGGATCACCCTCTCCCTTTGCAGCGCACTCACCAAACAGTTATATCCAGCTCTGACTGAGCACAGAGTTAGTGAACCGTACCATGGCAAGCTCACGGCTGGCGCGGATACTAGTCCTAGACCAAAGAATCTGTTTAGGAAAGGCTGTTATGACTCCAATGTTGACAGCGAGGAGGACTATTGAGTGTGTGTGTGTGTGTGTGTGTGTGTGTGTGTGTGTGTGTGTGTGTGTGTGTGTGTGTGTGTGTGTGTGTGTGTGTGTGTGTGTGTGTGTGTGTGTGTGTGTGTGTGTGTGTGTGTGTGTGTGTGTGTGTGTGTGTGTGTGTGTGTGTGTGTGTGTGTGTGTGTGTGTAGAAGAACAGGTAACCATGGTCCCAGTGCCTAGTAATGAGTGTCTAGGGAACAGTAGGTAATCATTAAGGCCACATGGCACCCTGTATATTGAAAGTAATGTAATAGTACATATCGACAAAGACACTCCCTGTGTTAACGCAGTTGGATACACGGCCAATGTTCAATTTAATAATCAAAGAGTCTACGAAATCATTCCCTGAGTTAAAATGAAAATGGGCGGTGACACGGTCCGTGGTTGGAGGCAATTGGGTCTTTAAAACCACTAACAGTGGTGCTGTCTACCTCAGTAAGGCTAATCATCACAGAGTGCAATGGCAGCAGCATCTACGGGACCAGAGGAGATGGACCGTACTAGTGAGGTGATGAAGGTGGAGAGACAGAACTCAGAGTACAATAAGTCACCTATGGAGCCTGCCACCGGGCCACAGTTGCCACCCAGCGCAATATGGACATGGCGTGTGGTGTGTGTTTGGATGTGGTGCTTGCCAAGGACAATCCAAGGGAGCGTCGATTCGGGATTCTACCCAACTGTAGCCACTGTTATTGCCTGGAGTGTATCCGCACTTGGAGGACTGTGAGGTTGCGTGATATCAACACCGTTAAACTGTGCCCAGAGTGTCGAACCAGATCGCACTTCTTCGTCCCAGTGATCACTGGGTCGACGATAAAGAGGAGAAGCGAAAACTCATCCAGGCATACAAAGATGTCATGGCGAGTAAACAGTGTCGATACTTTGATCGAGGTCCTGGAACGTGCCACTTCGGCTCAAGGTGCTTCTACAAACACCACCGGAGGGAAGGATCTCATACCCAGATTATGAATCCCACCTGGACAATGGTGTCCACCAATTGTGGTTACACCTGGTCATTGCCATCTGAGACACAACAACAGGAGAGCAGCTACCAATTTTTCCAAGTGTACCTGACGCAGACATTGCTCACGCTGCTGTAAGACTATAATTGAACTTATCGTGCCGATTAAAGGACTGCGTCTAGCGCTCTAGCTATTCTCCTCATAGCTACAACCCAGGACGGGACTGTCTGTATCAGTAATAGACAATGAATGATGTTGCCATCTATTGTACATGTAATGTCCTGTGTGATATCAACCTTGTATCTCTTTACAACTACTGTTTCTTTGGTATAACTGTGGTTATGTTGATTGTGTTGATGTGTATCAGTCCCAAATAAAGTTGAGATATTGCCAACAATGATAGGAACAAGCTTTCGTTTATTGTAACATAACACATCACAAGGTACATGTCAAACATACACTGGAGTGAAGCGGCCTTTGAAACCATTTTTCAAAGTGGTAGCTCGTGACCCAGGGTAGAAGCGTCTGCTTGAATCGTCCCGATACCTTCTGTCTCGATCACTGTAGTTTCCAGGGTTGTGCCTGCTGGTACCGGGACACTCAGAGGTCCCGTTGCGCGGCCTCCTGTGCACTGCTCTCAATCTGAATCGGCCCTCTTCTCCCCTGTTGTATGAGCTCACAGGGACGCCCAGTCGATACTTAACCGAGACACGGTCCTTGCACTTGGAGACACTGTAGGCTGTGGTACGAGGAGAATAGTTCAAGAGCTTCCTCTGTGCACCAAGTCGATCCCCTATTGATAGCCTCTTGATCTTGGATGATAGGTTGTCGATGTCCACGGGTCCTGGTTTCCTTGGGTTAGGTGGGGTATACTGCGTCCGCTCTGACAATAGTTTCTTCATCAACACCTTTCGTAGAGTATCGCACAGGCTCCGATGTTGTTTAGCGAAATGTTCTCCGTAGTCCTCCATCAGCTGTCTGTAAGGGATAGCTAGAAACCTATCCAGCGTCACATGCTTGAAGTTGTCACTGTGTTGACATTGATCCCATTCCGTCAGATAGGACTGTACAGCCATGACTTGCAGATGTGGCTATTGTACAAGAACCTAGGTTAACAAGTATACAATGGTAAATAGGAAGTGTCTCTTTTATTGTGTAGCCTCCTTTATCCACTTTGACCCTGGTGTTCTGCTGGAGACATCAGCCTCGGTTGGGCAAGTTAGCCGCTGTCAGATATGTTAGTCATAGTCCGCGAGTCGGCCCGGATCTGATGTTGCAGCTCCTAGACGCAGCATGGTTTGGGATGATTTAGCCCAGGGTAGAGATATTAACCATGATCTGAAGCTAGTGCTCCATCCACTAGACCTTGGTGAAGGGATATACACACAGTCACATAGTCCAGGTACACATCCCCACAGATCAGAGGTACCAGACAGGGTAGAGGCACAAAATGGAACTGACTAATAAATTCAAGATGGCACACTACCTAATGACAAACAAAGACACCTTCGAGAAGCTCCTGGCAGCAATAGAAGACTACAAAAACCTGCCGCTAGATAGTACACTAGGACGCAACCTTAACTCGATGCTTATGAGGAAGAAGTCAAACACCGATGTGACCTACCCCGAAACTCTGATATCTGTAATGTACTCCAGCATGGGCAGGGAGGTTGCCTGGAGTCTTCTCCTCAGCCTACTCAAAAAGCACAATGGTGACTTTAGAATTACTGACATCGAAGCGCACGGCCTTAAAGGGCTGGTGAAATATGACAACTATCGGGGGTCGAACCTAGGCTCAATCGTGGAAAACACACTGGCGAACCTCAACCGAGCTGATGTGAACCGAGTGAAACTGTTGCTGTCGTGGGAGATTATCACGGGGTACATGTATATTCCCTATGGTGTCATTGAGAAGAAAGATATCTACGACCTAACAGATGTGATTGTCTCTAGGCACTGTGGCCACGCCGTCTATGTGATGACTCTAATCCTGACACAGATCGAGCAAATGGACCTGGTGGGGACTAATCTCAGCATCGACCGGCAGGAGGAAAGGAACCAGAGTGTGCCCGAAACCAAACTGATCTCGGGTGACAACTGATTGAACAGGCGGCTCTCCACAGCACTGAACAATGTTTCATTCTCAGTAATGTACATATGTGTAACCCATGTTTTTCTTTATGTGACATAACCCCAATATCAGTTTCGGTGTCTGTTTATTGTGCTATACAAATGTAATAAAAGCATTCCGTTTTGGTGATACCCAAGAAAGAACTGTTAAAAGACATTTATTTGCTAAGACACACATGTACCTCAAGGTAATGATTTGTGGATAACCGTACACACACTACACAGTAGAGTACATCCAGAGATCAGACACCTTCCCCCTTCACAATGGTCGACCATGGCGAGTACTACAGTAGTTACTGGTGGATGGACAGCAAGGACGATTGGCTCAATATCTCCTTGTTAGGGGCTCCGTTGTTGATTGTTTTTGGGTTGGCGCTGCTGATAACTCACAGGACCTGTAGCAGACGGGCCTCGTCCCCTATTTACACACCATGTTCAAGTGTACATTCGCAACAGTATGACGCCGTGTATGTGCCCACAACCTGCTCCTGTGACAACATGACCTACGATGGGGACTGCCGGTGCCACGGACATGTCGTGGAAGCTACAGACTCTTCTGTGATTCGAGGTGTGGAAAAGGGTAACTACCTCTCCGGTCCGTATATAAACGCTTGCCTTGCAACATGTACAACTATATCTGACACGTAAAACTGAGGTCTACTATTTGTTTCCTACTTATCCTCTACATCTGAATAGAACCAGAACAGATCGAGAAGGTCGTGTGACACCGGGACCCGGCTAGAGTGAGAGGACAACGTAGCCCTTCTGCAACGTGTCACATTAGTTCAACTCCACGCACACAGACATCGGCTGTGTAACCTATATAATACACTATCTAAACACCTTTCCCATCCATTGTATACCTGATGTCTTTTGTGTTTGAACCACCAATAAAGGACACTACCAGGAACCCCAGATGTGTTTGTTTATTAGCAGATGAAATGAATAACATCACATGTACATAATACAATCACACCGCAATCAAAGGCATTCTGCTGTATCGCCTCTGCCTTGCGCATAGCACGTATATGTACCACAAGCCATAGATGAGTGAGAGCACAGCCACTATTAGGAGCGTAGCCATGCTCCATATGCACAGCCCTTTGTTGTCAGCGAGGCCTATGTCCGAGTGGTACACAGGGGTGTTATTTGAAAAGCTCGATATGATGCCAGACATGGCTGCTGCTCCTCGTTCCTCGGCACACTGTCACCCGTGGCTCTGTACGGGGCTCACGGCTTGGTTAGGTGTACTGGGGTTCCACAGCAGCACCTTCCCTTCTCCAGATGAGCCTCAGAACCTGAAGTGTCAGAGGCGCAGGACACAGGTAGAGCTCAGGTCGCAATATGTTGGTACTGTACAGTCATAAGGTAAAGGTGTGCTGTAATTGTAGTCTGATCACTGTAAGACAGTAGACATTTACTACTACATAAATATAGTTGTTGCCGTGAACATTGTTCTTACGCACAACACACCAGCTTACACCCATACCAGTAGAGGCTACACAAGCAGAGGGCTGTGAGTCCCTAAAACAGCAGTGTATAAATTGCAGGGCAATGAATGTGTCCATTAGACAGGTATACAGAAGGCACCTTGGGTAGATGAACATGCCCCAGTCCATAGATTTAACATTGACTGAATGTGTTAGGCACGGTTGGACGCTTGCACTCTCACATACATGGTGTTTATTCAGAGTTGGCCGTGGCCGGGCGATCTAGGCATCATCGGAGACTGAAAGACAGGTATACAGAAGGCACCTTGGGTAGATGAACATGCCCCAGTCCATAGATTTAACATTGACTGAATGTGTACGGGTGGACCCTTGCACTCTTATGTACATGGTGTTTATTCGGAGGAGTTAGCCATGGTCGGGTGATATAGGCGTTGTCTGAGACTGAAAGCCTAGGTACCTCACATTGACTGGATGGACGATCCGTGCTTGGACACATGGTGCTCCCCTATGTATATATAGAAGCAGCTCCTCTTCTCTTTCAATTACATTCTGGCCTGTCTGCCTACTCGACATTAGTATAATGGTGTACCTTACCATAGCCATTAGATGGTGTTGCACACCACTAGAACACATCAACATCAGCACGGCTAACATCACGAAGTGGTACATGAGCAGGTGGACATACACCGACACTAGACATTTGACAGTTATCATGCGTTCAGACTGAATCTAACGAGGCAACAACTTACATAAGCAAGTTACTAGGTTTGATGCAAAACCTCTGGGTTGAACAGACTCACAGTGCAATGACGTGTGGAGACGTGGATACATTGTTGGGAAACAAAGATAGTTTGGGTGTTGTTAGCAACATCTATAGTGTCACTTACACTAACAGTAGACCGACTCAGTTTCTACAAACATGTGACTAACACCGTGGCATTAGTGAAAGGTTACGAATGGACGCTAAGGAAGGGGTCTACAGTTGCAGACAATGGGACAAACATGAAGCTGTACTGCCAACATGTAAGTTCGTAACCAATCGTCGCCGTAGACATGAAAGTTCTCTGTATACTCCTTGGTTAACACTTGTTTGTATGTGTCACCCCTAGGAAACCCACGTTGTCACCGTTATACTGACTGGTTCATCAAACAAGATGATAACAGTACAATGTGAAGAACCCCAGAGAATATACGACCTGATGCAGAAGTATGACGTGGTATGCTCCAACGTATGGGATTCCAACATAGCACTGTCAGCGACTGCTCCTTGTACAGCACTGAGTGACCACAATATGATGCTAGTCTATGCAAACACGGTGCCCTGCACCGATAACGTTGGTCAGGACACCAATATGGACACGTTCTACCACAACATGAAATATATCACACTACAAACAAAGGGCAGAGTGCTGAGACACAGACCATACACCATGCCTCCCTGCCGATCGGTACATATACCGCCACAGTCATCGACCAGTCGTGACAACATCATCTCAAGTGACACTCAGGACGAAACTATACCACTTGCTCTGTACTACGGTGATCAATGGGCAACACTAAGCGCCGTTATCAAGTCAGACGGTCGATTTGTTTCAGGTGTGGAGTGTGAGGATGCCCAGATTGACCAGGATACAAAAATGGTCGAAGTTGAACCGGGTGAAAAGGTTGTGCTCATAGGTAGGTACAGCATTGTACATAGGACAGCTTAACTGGTCATTATTGCACACTTGTGTTGTATAACTTCTGTGTCTATCCCTAAAGGTACCGATGACGAAGCTGATGGGTCAGAGGACATGGACCGCAGCCCGTTTAGCTGTCTCTGCTGCTTGGAGATATCAGACCGCTACCTTTCCTGTGGTCACTTCATGTGTATACGATGTGCAGACCGTATCAAGACAGATGATGTCCTTGCTTGCCCAGTGTGCAGATCATATTCAAGGTGGACCAGATCCCTTTTCATAGCACCTCACGTCGGGTTTACGTGTCTTGCATGTTGCAGTAAAAAGACCTGGGTTGGAGAGTGTGGACACATAACATGTAGATGCAGCACCAGCTGTGGCGAATGCTCTAAACCCATTACAAAACTGAAAAAACTGTATGGCTTTTGGTAATTGAGACTTAACCAGAATGTAAGGGGTAAACATTTATATTGTGGCATGACCAATTGCTAATGACAACATAGATGGATCTGTTGAATGGCTACCATATACTTTGCTGTACATAAGTAATTTATATCTAACAACATATGTCTATATACCATATATGACCCTGTCACACTAGAATGCTTTGTGTTATTGCATGTATTACCTTGTACGAATAAACTGTTGTATATTACGTGAATAACATTTTAATAAACATCAACTGTTGTATATGACATGGTGTACTTGTTACAAATAAACTGCTGCCACCACCTTGTTGCAAGCCGACAAAATACTTTATTGAACACAGTCAAACTATACATGGTCTTGTAGTACAATGTGACTAGTTTCAATGGTATCTACACTATGTATTGGGTCTGTTGGGTTGGAACCCACTGGCCCTTGACATGAACCATGGGTAATATGCACAAAGGCCTGCTTGTGTAGCTGGAACTTTACTGGGGACGGAGCCTTGCAAGGTTGTACATGTAAGACCCTTCACTTCTGACAGTGAGCAAGTAGTACGATCTCACCCTGTTCTCTCTGTATACTATGAGAGTATATAAACAACTGTCCCTGTGTTCATCTCCATACACCTCGTGTTCACCCCCTGGGTGCCAACATATTAAAAGGCTACATTCTAGTCTCTGTGAGAGTTCTGTCATCTGTGAGCAATGACAGGTGCTTTGGCTATTATCAGACAGGTCCTTGACTATCTCCTCAGAGACCTGTAACACACTCAATAGAGTTTCAATAGGTTTCTCATATCCTAGGTTGATGATCTTTACATCATTGTGTATCACCAGGGATTGTGCTATGTAGTCCGGAATCGGTCTCTTTCCAGGGGTATCATTCTCACCGAGTTCAATGTCTAACATCTGAACCTTACTGTGGCTACTGATATGGTATCTATTCGGTTGTGTTATTATTTGACAGTGCGGCATATTGTTATTACGGTTCCATCGAGACTCCATCTTCACTCGGAGATTAGCGTCTTCTCGCCTCTCTCCGTTTTCACTGTGTATTCAGAGTTCGCTTCGTGTTTCACTTCACTCGTACAGTCCTGCTTCTTACGCACGGGGTGGTCCTCTGCACTACTCTCCAATGTGGCAATCGGAACGGGTCTTCGTTTTACTGGGGTTTTGATGGATCTTTGTCTTGTATGACTAGACCCGCTCACATCCATGGGTCGATGTTCTGAACTCAGACGTTGTATGATGTCGTGTATCTCCCTCTCATAGTCTCTGAACAGCTGACCGGTATCGGACCCAGTGTCCATATCCTCTTGATCGCCTTGATCGTCCTCCTTAGTTACCTGGACAACTGTTCTTTTAAGAACCTTACTCAGTCTTTCAACCGAGGCTGCTTTCAGAACCTGTATCTTATCTAGCACAGTTCTATTCTCACCATTGGCCATTCCAACCCCAAACAACTGATCCAGTGAACACAATTTCATTTTAGACATCAGCAATTGATCGCCCGTAGTGGCTAGTTCCATGGTCACTGTTTCAAGGTTCTGAAGGAGCTCCCTTTCCTTGTCCTTACACATGGCAATGGTGTCAGTAAGCTGTTTGATATGTGCGCGCTGCTGTTGTATATTGTCATCTCGCAGAGCCGTTTCACTTCGTGCCTTATCTAGCTCTTGTATGTGCCTAATCTTCGTGTCTTGTATATCACCCTTTAGCTTTGCCTCATTCCGTGACAGCGTTTCCATGACACGTTTCAGATTATCTATCTCATTTTTACGGTCACACTGTTCGGTGAGATGGTCTCTCTGCATTGTCTCGATTCTGGACTCTGTTGTGTCTAGCTCCTTGAGTAATCCCTCTACTTTCACACTCCACGCGGCCCTCTCCGTCTCCTGGTCCCTTGTGATCCTGGCCATTTCCCTTTGTAGGTCCTCTGCTTTGCTCTGCGTCCTGCCGTGCAACTCTTTTAGTTCACTGATGCGATTGTTACTCTCCAGTGATGTCCTGTGGATATCCTCGCTGTACACGTCTGCCAGTGTAGCCCTTTGTTTCGCGATAGACAGACCAAGCTGTAGTTTAGCAATGGTTTCCCCCTGGCAGTGTTGCACTCGGATTGCAATCGGACATTTTCCTGCCTAGCGAAGGTGAGCTCCTTCTGACGTTCTGAGCTCTCAAGTGTCCCAGGTAAAGGCCGGTTATTGGGGGTCTGGATCATTGCGATGAGAGCACGCACTATCTCGACTACAAGAGCCCATTGCACCTTGAGCGACTTGACAATGTGAGGCGCAGACGATATGTTGCCCGTGTCAGTGGACATTCGCTCGACAGCGGTCTGTATGCTCTTAGTTTCAGAGCCTGCGCTATTGTCCGGTTGGCAACCCAGCTCGTCCAAGACAAGTTTCAATTCACGGGCACCATCTCCTTTTACAAAGGTCGCAATGTACTCCAGAGCTTGGTCTGCCACTTTGACATGTTGTGCGCTTTGTATAAAAATAGTCTGTCCAAATGTGTCCCTTATACCATTCCCCAGTCTACGGATGATGAGATCGTAACATCCGCACAGCTCCATGGCCAAATCGAATCCTATTACATCCCTAGCTTTGGTACGCTCAAATACTTGAAACCACTTAGCCAGGTCTTGGAAATTATTCCCCAGTGCCTCTACTGCTACTAAGGTCTCATCTAGGGTGCTAGGAGCCGGAGATCCTTCCCCCGCGGTTGTGGGGATGTCAGGCTCTATGACAGGCTCTGTGCTAGATGTTGAGGGCTCCGCATTGATATCCAAAGGGAAGAGTTTTGATATGACATCCAAGAACATTGCACGAGAATCGCTCCAAAGTCCAATCGAAGTGGAGTATCTGCCCTGCTCTTCGCCTCTGCGGTGTGATCCTGAGAGGTAGAGGTCCCAGAACCTGTGTTTACGGACCCTTTCGCCATGCGTAGCACCCGAGTCTCTCGAGTTGTCTCTGTCGGCAGTCCTTCTGCCATGACCACCAGCCTGGGTCGGAGTCCTCTTCGGGCTCTTTCCTTCTGCTCTTCGGCTCCTGTCTCGATCTGTCTTCTTCTTGTTCCTCTCGTCCCGCGTACGTTGACGACATTTGCCCCGGCCTGTATTTTTGTCCATGCTCTGCTCTTTCCCCTCCGTCGTCTGTTTCCTGTCCCCAGTAACACCTTGGTCCATCTTCCCACCACGATGCGATCTGGTTCGCTCTTCTTTCACACCCGGGTGTGATTCGTGACTCGGGTTTAACGATGTCTTCTTCGACTTGTCTTTGGTAGACTTCTTTTCGTTCACTCCACTCGTCCTCTCCTTTCCACTTGTACAGTTCCCATTGTTCCTCACAGCTTGCTCTGTAGACCCTTCGGTGATTGAGACAATATCTCTGTTCCCGTTCTGCGTGGCCTCGGGGTTCCGAAGGGTAACGGGCTTGTTTATCTGATCCTGCCGCAGTCGATCCATCTCGGTTATGTCGGGTGACTGTAGCACACAGAGTTGTGCAGATGCCACCCAGGAGCAACTTGTCTATCTGCAACACAGCTGACACTCTCTTGGGCCTTGACTCACACACCACGGGTGAGATTCGATAAGCGTACCCGCAGCGTTGACACAACTCGTCTTCTGTCTTTCACTCAGGAGTAGATGATCGTCGACTCTCAACGCCTCTGACTGGTTGTCTAGCTCGAGCGACCAACGGTCCAGTGCTCCGCAACACAGGGCCGTGAGTACAACTGCCCAGTAGGGAGCCTGTATAGTGTCTTTGGTAGCGCGTCCCCCGCAACACCTAGTCACCTCTACACCGGTGCACGTCAGCCTTACACTCAACCACCGTGCGGCAGATGGGACTGGCGATAGGTCCGTGTGTTGGTTAACAGTTGCACGTGAGAGAGTGCCTAAGGCCGTGTCTAGCTGCCACAATACACAGGTCCCCCAAAGCGCTTTGTGTGGATCGGGTATGGTGAGAATCTCACGGTCACTCGGACACTGCAGCCGTTCCAGGGTTAGCCTGCTCTGTTCGTGTAAGGCCTTGAACGCAAGCGGGGCCCCGAGTATGGACAACGTCTCGCTTACCAATTCCGAGGCTAAACTATCCGTTTCTGTAGAGTCCTGGGTGTAGGAGGTGAACACTAAGGTGTTGTGCACGTGACGGTTCATAATGGCGTATATCCTCGAGACAATAACCTCGGGTTGATGTCCACAAACCATATCCCCTGTGTAAGGGTAGGTCAGGTGGCTAGCTGCCGTATCATTGGGTGTGTTCATCTTCACCCAGGCCAAGGGCGCCTTGCTAAAACGCTGATCCTTTTCACTTTGTGGCCCTTGGTGTCTGTGTACGTGTTGGTAAAATGTTTGGCTGTAACAAGTCCGTAGCTGTCTCCGCAGTGTGTGTATACAGCCCGGAGAACTATATAGCGTGTACTGGGGATCATATGCGACTTCACGGCTATGCGAAAGACACCGTCAAGACCGGCCTCCGTCAGACTTACAGATGTCGGTATTCGCTTCTCTATGTCAGACATTTGCACCCAGGTGTACTCTAGACGAGTTATAAGATGTACGTCGTCAAACCTTACGCTCATATGCCACGTACGGCTCCAGTCACCTCTCTGAAAGGGTTCCATGGTCATATGCCCTGAGCTACAGAGGCACGAGTGGGCACCTTGGTGTGAAATAGACAGGAGACAGGGTTGTGTGTACAACAAAGGCTTTATTTATTTATTTCTGTGTTACGAGCAACAACACAAAATGATACAAGACCGTGTATAGTATAACAATCACCAAATGCACACAAAGGGATAATGAACAGTCAGTCGTCGTCAATTACAACTTTAGACGGTCCTACAGTCCCGTCTTCCAATATACCCTTGCACCCCACATTATTGTCTCGTGTCACGTCGTCCTGGACTGGCGCAGACATGCAGCTCAGATCATCCTCTCCCAAACAACATTCGAGTCCCTCCTGTTCCCATTCCTCATCTGAATAATCTTCCCAACCGTAACAACTCAGTTCCCCCCAGTTCAAGGCAGCAGCTACGTGTGGTATTACATTTGAAAGTCTCCAGATACTCGCTCATATCCTCAGTGTCCTCCAGTCCCATGACGCTCTCGGATGCTTCGATCTTTGCGTCATCGCACAGGCAGGGGTCCACTGGCTCTACTAGAAGCGGTGTCTGATCTGATGCCAAGGTCTCCACTCTGCCTTTGCTCCCCGATGCCATTGTGGTGATATCTCTGTACACTCCCATAATCTCTCGGATGGCCCCTTCTTTTCTGTCCAGCCTATTTGTGATGCTTAAGTACAGGTAGAGATTTCTGTTACCGCTGGCCGAGCCTTGCCGGACTCTCCGCCACTCAGTGTCAAAGTGATTAGCTCCGTAATGCGTGCAGATTATATCTTTCAATCTAGCAAAGGGTATACAGTGTACCGCTCTAAACAGCGTCACGTTGGACTGGTGCACCATGCCCGATGCCGCTTCAGCCATAGCTCCTTTGTCCGTCTCGGCGACTTGGGCTTCGTGAACAATACCTGAGGCAGCTTCAGTCATAGCCTCCTCGGGTCTTGGTGAGATCGCTAGTGTCTTCGGATGTGTCAGATAGGGTTCGAAGTGCAGACCACACAGCGCGAGTAGAGCGTTTCCATATCCACTAGTAGTTCGGAAAAGATTGGCTGCTTGCATCTCATACAAGAGGTGTACATCTGTTTCATCTCGGTAAAGGTACAAGTGTTGACTGTCTCCGTGCTGAGGGGTACGTTTATCATGGGCGCAGCGCAGCACGATGACCCAAACCTCATCTGTTCGAAGTCAAATTCCACATCTATGTTTCTCGGGTTGCCTTTCACCTCGGACGAGTGGAAGGTCTGATTCTTCAGACATCTCGAGCACCTCAAGTCCCCATCCCGGTTAGGGGTGCGGGCGCTCGGTTGCCCGGGCATGAGGAGTATCTGCTTGTGGTTGTGGTCGATCCAGTTGATGTGGCAGTTGAGCACAGCGTATAGCAGCATCTGAGACCCGAGCGGAGGTCACTCAACTTGTGAAACTGTTCACTGTGGATGAGGTCCACGGCTTGACGCAGTTCGGGTAGACAGGCCGCTGCCATCTCCAGCGGCTGATCCGTGGTGTAGGCGACTGCTAGTTTGTAGTAACAACTCAGGCCCCATTCGGAATGGAGTGTAAGCATAGGGTGTCCGACGCCTTTCACCACCTGGAAGGCTCTTATGAGCTTCGCCTGGTACGATTTCCGCTTCACAGAAAAACTGAGTCTAGTCCACTTTATGGAATTTTCCCTGACTCTGGGTCGTTCACCGGTCTGTGTGTAAGGGTCATTCCTGCCCCGCTTGGGCCGCTTATGCGCTCCCGCTCTGGCTATCCCTGTTATCACAAAGGCCCTTGTCCTGTTTGCTCATAGACATTGGAGATGACCCGGTCCTGGTTTGAGGTTACGCTTCTTGCAGACCTTTAACACTCAGCTGCTTTGGGTCCTTTGTAGGGTGCCACCTCTCTGACTCGCATTATCTGTGCAGCAGCCTCATGTAGACTGGGCGATAGATCTGCTGCTGATTCTCGGGTGTGCGGAGCGTATCCTCCCTTATGATCCCTCACTTGGACACGAGAGCTGCCATATTCGGAGGTTCCTACTACAGTTTGACAAAGGGGCTGTGGCTGTATCAATGGTCTGGGGATGGCTGAGTTGGCCCTAGTTCTATGATACGGAGGCCTTTTGGATAAGGTGGTCACCTTCGGTAGTTTACGCTCTGGTCGGATATCGAGACCATTTGTGAGGAAGCCCAATGCTTTGGCTCTAATTGCACACAACTTCTCCGTTGACTCCTCCTTATATAAAGACAGATCCTCCTTTTGGTACCTATAAAAATCAGCCAGGAGAGCCAGTCTGACCATAACCTCGTGTCCCTGCATCTGAGACAACTCCTCTTTGCTTGGCAACACAGTACCCGAGTCTTGCGATTCAATCAGGGCCAGAGACAGTTCGTCCCACAGCTCCAGACAGAATTTGTAAGCGTCGCCGCATTCCGGACTCCTTGTCTTAGAAGTCAACATCTTGACTAGTTTCGTCTGTAGTCGTGGTGTAGCCTCACTATCTCTCTGTTTAGAATGGCAAACTGTGTTAAGACACTCGAGGTAAGCCTGCAACAGGATGGATTTTGCATAGCGACGGGACCACACGACTCCCGGCATCGTCTACCCCTGCCCCGCAACCCCATTTGCGCCGGTGCTTCTCAGGTCTCCCGTGGTCTTGCATCTCCATTGTCCAAACGCCTTCCCAGGGGAGGTGTTGAAAGTGCACGCAGAACACCTAGGGCACTTTTTGGCTTTACAGAACGTTCCTAAGATAAACGAGGAGTTCGAATCAACCTTGTTTCTGAGCCTGTGCAAATTGTTCACTCGGGACAAGGTCCTCTCCCCTGTACGAGAACACCCTGACTGACGTGGCTCTGCGTGACAATGTTCTTAGTCTAGCCTCCGAAGACAAGGGTGGGGCTGACGCCTACCCAAGTGTTTTCGTCAACTTTCACAAGACCAAGGCAGGTCAGATTGTGTCGTTGCTGCGCAAGTTGCTGGACCTGTTCGACCTGGACGTCCTTCGATATGGCGATATAGTACCCGAACGCGGAGCGGAGCCTAGACACATGGTATTCCTGTACCTGATTCAGTTACTTGCTATATTCGTGAGCAGCTGCATGGAGGACAAGGACCTTGCTACCGTACTGAGTGTTGCTTCGGCCACCTTCCTGGAGGTGAACTATTGCGACCCTCAGCGCCGCAACCCTGGCGAAGCCCATGTTCATTCCCTACTATGATCAGCAAGTGGGTAAAAAACACAGAAAAGGTCAGACGGAGGGAGTGCAAGAGGACATCCCCGAGGCGAGATTGAAATATTACAGGCTGTTCACGGGCTACGAACTGGACAGTAAAGGGTCTGACGTCTCCTGCGACATGGATTATATTATTCGCTGGACCGATCACAGTCTACTGCAACGTATGCAGGGGTGCAAGATCGTAGAAAGGCAGAGCAAGAAGTTCTGGTTCGTGGCTCCTCAGATGGGCGACAGGATGGTGATGGTTAAGAAAGGCGGCCTGAAACTGATGGGAGGACAGACAGGCAACAAGGCCCTGAAGATCTGCTCCTACCTGATGTCGGATAACGTAATGGCTTACATGCAGTGCGCCGTATTTGGCACGATTACCAACATGCTTCCCTGTCACGCTAACAGCGACTTCACTGAGAGTGTAATGACCACCATCAAGAGTTCCATGACCAACTTCACAGAAGTGGTGCGTCACCAGAGCGCAAACCTGATGGCAGAGCTGAGTAGAATGCCAGACAGTTGCCTGTCCACCACTGGGGTAGGGTTTGCTGGGCAGGAGAAAGGCAACGTGCTCTACTTCGGTAAAGTCTTCACTGGGCCAGAAGACAAGAGACCCGCTCCCGGCGGTCAAGCGAGGCTGGGGCTCTTCACTTCAGTGACTCTGGGGATGACGAACAACACCATGATGAAGAGTATGCTGACTATTGCCCTGAAACCGAAAGCAGAGTCTAAGATCAATCCCAATAGTAGTCTACACAGTATGCTGTCTATGCCATACAAGCCTGTGGCTGTTACCAAGGTGGTGACCGATGCCTCTTTACGGCCGCTACCACCACAGGTTTAACACGGGCGAATTCACAGAGGTGGCCTGTGTTAAAGCCATGAACGACCCCAGGTACAACAACCTCGCATTACCCAGGAGAATCTTACCAACAGCAGCAAGTATCAGCTAACGCTGTCCCATGGAGCCTTGCCGATGTGCACACTCACCCTGGCCATGACCATAAGACAGACTGCTATGATGGTACTGGGGTTCCTCTGCACAGAGCTGGCCCGTGTGGTCTATGCCCCAAAGATAACCGAGGTCAACTTGTGCAAACATCTTATCTCATTGTCAATGGCTGGGAAGTTCAGACACGGAAAGGACGAGGAGAGCCAAAACGTGTTCGACGCTTCCTATGGCACCTTGATAAAGCTGACTGGACCAGCCTTCTGCAACCCGGGTGTGAACGGAGTCAACTACCACGACCTGGATTCTATGGAATGGTTGCAAGTCGAAGACAACCGTCTACCCGACTACATCCACAGGTCTCTGAATATGATAGGGACACAAAAAAGAGGTCCGAAGGATCATGCAGGAGAAGAACATGTCGTACAACAGGGTGTTGTTTATGAGTGAGATGGGCGCAATGAAATTCGCCACTGTCTTTGCTAACGATTTAATACATGATCCACGCGCCCATGATGGTCATGTCCAGCATGAGGATATTCTCGAACAACAACAACAACAACAGCTACGGCTCTGTCAAGCTCTGTAGGCAGGGTGCCTACTACCGTGTGAAGGTGTTCAGCAATAGGTGCGTCGATACAACACTGTACAGTTCCCAGAGAGGTAGAAATGGCAGCTGTGACAGTGAGAACAAAAGTACGATCGATGAAATGGTGGAGAGGATCAAGAGAGGGGTGTCCTGCGTGCTGCCCAGGATAGACGTAAACCGTATCAAGATGCTGACGCCTGAGCTGAATGAAAAGGAGTTTGGCTTACTAGTGTCAGCTGTTAAGAAGAACAACATCGAGGTGATTGGACAGGAGCCGTGTTCCTACTCCTCGGCGTCTTGTTCTACATGGCCTGAAGGGAACAGCCGTGTTTCACCTGTTCACTGGGCCGGTATGAAACGGGCTACAGAGGAACATGACGGTAGCCCCGAGAAGAAGAAGGCCAAGTGGAAGCAAACTCACAATATGTGACGAAGATGTGGACTTTGGCTTTGACGACTCTGACTGATGATTGTGCTTTTGTTATACCTCACATATACAGAGTAACTGTTTGTATCTATTTGTCTACCCTATATGTTTTACTGCTTGGCTGTGTGTACTCTATATTTCTAAAGCTTTGCTATCTTATAGTTGTGAAATTAAAAACTCAAAACAGACACATGGGGTGATCGTAACGTTCTTTATTACACATATACAACAACCATGAGTGTCAGTGGAACATGACACGACCCGACCTTTATGAATATATGAAATGTATCATGTTCAGGTGTAACAGTTCAACTCAAACCATCATCTGCCTGTATGCGAACATCCGAGCTCACAATATGTGACCAAGATGTGGACTTTGGCTTTGACGACTCTGACTGATGATTGTGCTTTTGTTATACCTCACATATACAGAGTGACTGTTTGTATCCATTTGTCTACCCTATATGTTTTACTGCTTGGCTGTGTGTACTCTATATTTCTAAAGCTTTGCTATCTTATAGTTGTGAAATTAAAAACTCAAAACAGACACATGGAGTGATCGTAACGTTCTTTATTACACATATACAACAACCATGAGTGTCAGTGGAACATGACACGACCCGACCTCTATGAATATATGAAATGTATCATGTTCAGGTGTAACAGTTCAACTAAAACCATCATCTGCCTGTATGCGCATCCGAGCTTGTGCAAATCTTCTCTCACGGTGAAAATGAATCTGTTCTCCATGCTGCCGATTGTACTGCCCAAGTCGCCCTTGTACACTCTCGGCACCCTCATTTTACTCCTGCAGTCGAGTCTAGCGAACTCCTCCGTGGCTCTGTGGTAATCTGCCTCGCCACAGTGAGTGAGATCTAGCTCCCCGTGGGCTACCCGAGCGCTGATTAGCGGATTGAGTATGCCACTGACTGTGATGAGTCTTTGAGAGTTAGAATTAGAGTTGTCCTGGGGACATGCGAGCTTGGTAAACTTGCAAATGAGAGTCTCCCCCTTGTGCTGCGAGATCCTGGGTACATTAGGCGGCTCAAAGGAACACATTCCGTATATGTTCATAAAGTCATAGGAGGAGGAGGACGTGCTCAGCTTTTCCACGTGCTCTCTCACCAGACCCTTTATATCTGAAAGCGCTTTATTCCTCAGTTCACAGTAAAGACGTCTGTACTCGTCATCAACAGGTCCCAGCGACAAAGACTCTTTCCCGTCGTCGTTCAATCTGGGTCTCTTTTCGACACAAGGTCCGTCGCCTCGATACAGTCCTCTCTGGTCCTTCGAGTCGTCCCAACAAGGCAGTTTCCCGTAGCACGCTTTAATGGCAGTTGCTACGAAAAAAGAGTTCAGGAATCCCTTTGCTCGACCCCACTGGCAGATGCCCTGGTCCGCACGTGGACATAATAAGGTACGATATCTTTATTGGGTACCTAATGGACGAGATGGAGTGCACTACCGTTAGCGATGGCCAGCTCTCCAGTGAAGCCTTAATAGAGTGTCTGGTGAAGCACAGAGAGCTCATCTCAGGCCCTAACGTTTGGTCTCCTAGAGCTCGAGCCTATGTTCACTTTGAGCAGCACAGCCACGGAACGTTCGCAGTCTTGAAACCCAGCGGCTCGACGGTGGTTCAGTTACTGGGAAAGCTACTACCCGTGTACTGCAGGTTGTGCTTCTTGGCCGAGTGTCACGACCGAGCGAAGGCTGCGGCTCAGGCTTTACTCAAGGCCTGACAGCATCAAGGGACTTTAGGGGTGAGGTTGCTGAGTTTGAAATCAGAGCCCTGGTCTACCTGATAGATAGCCTGTCGGGCGACACCTCCTCGGAATGGGGAGGTCTGTCAGTCATCTGATCGTGTCGGCTGAGACCAAGATCGCAGTCGAACTCCTCTGGTCTCATTTGGTGCTAGTGTACGCTGGCAACCGCAAGCTCCTGCTGTGTAACCTTGAACTGTTCTTCACCAGACCCCAAGACTCCCTGCAGCTGTGTCCCAGGGAGCTTAGGGCAGCTCTATTCGTGCACGGTAAACATGACCCATTCGCCAGAGCAAGGACCGCTCTCGCCGACAAGGACTGTTGCACACAAGAAGGTGTCCCGTTCTTCCACTCGGCGCATGCCCCAGGTCTAAACGTTACAGAGTCACTGCTGTCAACCAGCTTTACGAGTCTCGAGTGTCCCGCCTTTGCTGGCTGGGAGCACTGTGGATCCTCGACATCGAGTGCAACAAGGGCACCCTTCACTGGCTTTACAAAGCCGAACCGCACAGACTGTAGCCCGAACTTCACAATTCCACCCGAGTCCAGGTCCCACTCCAGCTACCTAGCCTGTCCAGAGAGAACAAATGAAACGCTCAGGGCCGAGGGGAGCTGCCTGGTAGAGTTGGACAACGACGTGCTCCTCCACGTGCTGCACGTAAACACCGTTGGCAATCAGAAGTTCAATGCCACAATAGTCTCCAGACATCTCAGAAGGTACGCTCAGATACAGTCCAACACCACTAAGACCAAGCTGCTGAGCAGACTGAGGTTCGTGTCAGACAAGAAGAGGCTCTGCTCCCAACACGGCTATAAAAACACCCGCATAGAGTTCTCGTCTAACCCCAGCCGCAGCGCCAACTACACCTCGAACGCCAAGTACCTGCTACAGCCCTACTTTAGAGGGGTGTTCGAGACCATAGCCTTATCCCAGGGAACCTGCATGGTGTCGACTAAACCGTTCACGGTTAGCAACGAGAACCTCACCAGCTACATATACGGAGTGGCCAACCCTTTAACTGTGGTGATCCGCATGAAGAACACAAAGAAACATTTCCACACACCCTTCTTCTTCTCCTCGGTCAACGTGGCTGGTGAGGAAACCAGACATCAGCTATTCTCGTCCATGTCTATCAACTCGCAGAAAGTGAGGGACGTAGCCAAGGAGCTCCCTATGGCACTAGCTAAAGTGGCAACGCTGGTGGAGATACACGTCCATCTCAACAGGCTGTGCTGCGAGCTGGCTCAGGAGCGGCGAGGAATGCTGACATCGCAGGAGAAGATGTGTCTGGTGTACCTCACGGAGACATACTTCATAGAAGTGAGAGATCGCAGTCACCCCAAATACTGGCCTGGCTACAGAGAGGCCGTGAGAGGAGCATTCGTCGACCGGTACCAAGCAAGCTGTCTTCGTTCCAGGATAAGGTTCTAACAAATTACCATCTGAAGAACCCGGAGTTTATTAACCTGGTCTCCTGGTTCCTGGACAATCCCAGCGCTCTGCATGACAGAATCATAGTCTCACACGAGGCGTACCTCAGAGAAGAGGGTAAAGTGAACGCTAGAGTGGAGCTGATCGCAGCAGTCGACGTTCACGTCAACCAACACCCCAAGTGTCGCCGACCTGGCGGATTCCCCAGCTTCCAGGACATTGATTTTACAAACCTGGGATACAGTCAGCAGACCATACAACTCGCTTTAACTAACTCACTCTCGGCCTCAACAAAGCGACCATTAGCTAACGTCAGGAAATCCATCGAGTCAACGGTGGCGGGCCAATGGCAAGAGACTCTTGCCTAACAAAGGCCTCGTAAGAGGTATAGAGTAGAGAGGGGCTCTCAGCCAGCAACGTCATCCATGGCAAGTGAGAACCCGAACATCGGCTACCCGGTAGCGCCCTCGGCTGCTTCTAGATCGTCCATTCTAAGGGTGTGGCGTTTGGTGAACACACACTTTGAATCGCTACTGACGAGGGCTGAAGGGTCTACCACCAAGAGCAGGGCTGAGATCAACATACAGTGTCAGGCGAAGGAGCTGCGAGACCTAATGGGAACGTGTAGCAGGCGCCTGAAGACCATAGAGGCGTATATATCGGAACTGCAGAAACAGGACGTGGGTGCCCAGAACAACTGCCCGTCGAGTCAGAGGGCGTCCTCAGACCTGACAGGGGAATGGCATTTTCTGTACATGGAAGACAACAGTCTTTTCGGCTACATGAAGTTGGTTCCAGAAACGGTCTCGGTCACTAGCGAAACCGGTCATCGTGAAGGATCTACCTTGGTGAGGCGAGCCGAATTCACCATCCCAGGTACTGTGATGAGAGAGGCGAACGAGGCCCTGTTTCATGATGATTCCACTCAAGCCGACCGCAGTGGCGAGTACGCACTGTGTCCCTGTTGTCAGATAGCTTTCAAACATTCCGAATTCTGGAAGCACGCCTTGTTTGAGATAGCCGAGAGAGGTAACAGAGTGCCAGCCTGGCAATCTCTGGATAGATCACAGACGCCTAGGTGGATAGTGGACTCCAGGTGCTGGTTGGAGCAACCCTATTTACAGACCCAGAGGTTTACAGAGTACTTGCCAGATCGGACAAAGTTTCGCAGAGCTGAACCTCACTCACATCCTTTCCGACCTCGATTTCTCTCGAACGCTCGACAGCACATTTGACTTTCTGGCTTTACAGTTGAGATCGTGAAACATGTTGTCCTACTCGTATCATCCTAGCGCTATGCTATTTCCAGCACCTGCTCCTCCTCCTCCTCAACCTCCTATGCCTCAGCAGCAGTCGATCGTTCACGAGTCCGATGGTAGAATCTTGGAAACAATACGAGAAGACTTGGTAACCCTAGACTACCTGATTGGAGTTGCTTTGCTAGGCAAAGAGTATGCTTTGTGCAATACAGGCCCACAGATAAACACAAAAGGTGCGCAGGGCTAAGGATCGACCCTGTTCAGCAGATTAACATGTTCATCCAGGCGCTGCGAGACAGGGCCATAGCGATAGAGACATTGCTATACACGCTCATTCCGTCAGCTAAGAAGTCTTTCTGGATACGTGTGTCGCTAGCAGACCTGACAGAGCTCAGCTTGGAACCTCTCTGGATGATAAAGGGGAAGGTTCAGCTGTACCAAACATCGGTGGGCCACGATTACTATTGATGACCAATCGCTCCAGCCCTGCGTCCTTAACCCTCAGTCTCAGCTGCTCTTCTCTCAACACAACGGAACGGAGCAATTGCTAAGAATGGCCAATGAAGGTCTAACGGGTCCTCATCACCTGGATGAGAGCGAAGACGACGATTACGATGATCACCTCTCGACTGGCGATCAACAGGAAACATGCGGCGAGTGCAAGGAGGACAGGGCTCCACTAAAGCGCAAAGCGCGTAAAGGCGAAGAGGACACGCTGGTCGGCACCGTGGTGTCATATAAGAAACGCAAACGCATGGTCGGTAGTTGTAAAGTGAGCCCAGGCTCTGAACCCGATGTGCGAGGTGAGAAAGAAGACAAACAAAGATGCAGTACAACACAGTCAGGGCACACAAACTTTAATCGTGGCATGCAAACCAGAATGAAATCAAGACAATATCAACGGGTGAAAAGAGGAATGAACACCATGTACAATAGAACAATGAGATCCCGGTTCCCCTACATCAATCCAAACCAAGTCACCCTGAACCAGGGCGACCGAGCTCAATCTCATCCATGTCCTTTGTCTGTCCCTCAAGCGGACACGGAGCAAGCTTCGGTGGCTAGCGGTGTCACGAACGACACGTCTGATGTCGCAGCTGAATCCCCTGATCATCCCGAGCAGAAGAGTCCTGATGAGTTTACGAGTCATTGTGTCTCTGCTGCAGTGGAGCAGCGTTTCGGTGACCCCGATTCTGCTTTTGCTGCGATCCCTTGTGTGAACATCTTGCCGATTGTAAACCCAAGATCTCCTTTGCTATCTCAGCCGCTGGAGCCTCAAAAGAACCCAGTTGCTCAGCTACGTGGGGCTGAGGAGCTAAGGAGCCGGCGCTGCTTGCTGATGTAGCCGACTGCAACCCACTCGTGCACTCGGCAGCAATATCCCCTTGGTCCTGTTCACCTTCGCATTTAACATCGGAAGGCCTGAGACCCAGCTTGTTTGCCAATAGTAACCCATACGCGGTCGGGTGCAGCGAGTACCGGGTGAGCATAATGTCGTTGACTGTGAGGGAAGAGTCTGGCTTTCTCCCGGATAAGCTGTCTGCGAATGTTACACCGGACGTGTTCAGGAGTGTCACCAGCATACAGTGGAGAACATGCACCGGCGACCCTGATTGTAGCTCTCTCACTGTATCCCTGTTGTTGTACTGGATCGTATTGTGTCTCCTGTTGAACTGGCTGAATCCGGACAGAGCGCTCCTCCAGAAAGTGGTCCACATGCTCAAGGTCTCTTCCAGGTGGGCCACGCTGACAGAAGAGGGGTAGTTGCAAACTAGTTTAACGTCTGACCCGAGCTCTGTGACGGGCTCATTGGATTTAGTCTCACCGCCCTGGCCGATGGCGTGTTCCAGCTGCCTTGTGACGCTCTCAGCCATCTGCAGCAGCCGCAGATCTTTGCAATTACTCTTGAGCCGTTCCAAGGCCAGGCGAGGGTGCCTGGTCACTTCACCCAGAAACTGCCTGATCAGCAGAACCTCTTTGCCTTCGGAGATCATCGAGGCCATCATTTTACTCAGGCTGTGCGAGACGCTTGCGGACTTGTGCTCGGAAACCGTAGTCCCTACCCCGGATCTCAGAAACACATCTGGTAGCTCGGCCGTGTTGAGGCCAAACATATCGGGCTGCTGGTCGCTGGCCAGGAAGCGGGACAGGTTGTCAAGTAACGGTTTGCCAAATGAGCGTTCGCGTCGAGATCCCAGCACGCTGCTGCTCCCCCCGAGATGAAAGCATCACGTCAGCCAGGTGCGTCAAAGAGGACCGGTCTACGCTTGTGCTGGTGTATAAGTGTCTGGTGGAGGCCGTTGTCAGCCCCTGTATGATCTTGTGAAAGAGAGTAGCCCAGCTCTTCACCGTTGCGTGAGCGCTCTTGGCCAAAGAGGACAGATTGGAACCCCCCGACCAGCAACTATCCCACATTGAGATGTGCCTGTACAGGACCCCGTCCACTGTGGTTGTGACAAGGTCCGTCTCCGTGTCGTAGAAGGCCAGGCAAGTGGAGGCCCTGCACTCGGGTATGACTGGGCACCGGCCGTGCTCGAAGGTCTTCATCACACCCCACAGGGCCACTGTTGCCATCTTTAGCTCTGTTTCCTTGATCGGATCTCGCTTGAGCGTGATGTCCCGTTGAACCCAATCTCTGATGATCTTACACACGACCGAGACCTGAGTCTCAGGGACCGAATAGCTCATCAGGAGTTTCAGAGTGTCAGCAAGGTGGTCGAGCGCACGCCCAGCACCGAAGGCAAAGCTCTCTCGTGAGCCTCTCGCTCCTGCACGGCTTCGCTGCTGCATCGGGAGGGCTGAGACCGCCCTTTACAATCCTGAAGCAAGGTTCGTGCCGCTATGCGTCCGATGTGCTCGCCATGCGTCTAAGCCACCAGGTCTCCACTGGTTCTCGGTTCTCCTCCGCTTACGCCGGTCATAGCTATCATCATCATCATCATAGTCCTGTTTCCTGCACGCCTCCGATGGACTGAGGGTTTGGCAGAGACTAGTTTGGTTACAGTAGCTTTACCCGATAACCCCAGACCGAGAGCTCTGAGTTTCTTCCATGGCAAGAAAATGCAGGGCACGAAGCCAGCTAATACAGTCCAGCGAATCATGTTCCTCAGGGTGCTCTTGATGTGTTCGCACAAGTGGTTTGAGGAGTAGTAGTTGATGAGGTACCGCACCAAGCAAGTGGAACTCTCGCTGTTGCTCCCCAATACGTTGTAAAGCAGCAGCTCCACAGAGAGAGCCGGGCTGAACGTGTTGACAATCTCCTCTATTGCTATGGCCAGCTGTGGATCCTCACTTACGTAAGCCCAGGCGTCGGTGTCCCGATGGATAGGGATCAACCCATAACGCTCGTAGTCGACTTTGTCACACTGAACCCTTTCACGATGACTAAGCTCACGTTTTCTGAAGATGTCTAATACGTAGGAGCTCCCTCTGTCTTCCAGAGCGGCTTCGGCAAGCTCCTTCTCGCAACGGAAAAGACGCTCTCTGGACACGCCAGTAGTAGCTCTCTTCATCTCCTGCACGGTCCTATCGGATAGCCCAAGGTGTCTGTGCTATCAAGCGTGTGATGTCTGGTTAACGATACCAACGTGCTTTCCGTGATACTTACAAAGTGCGCAGCTTATGAGGCGAGCCTCCAGCATGGCCTGGATGCTGTTCAGAGCCTTATGTTGTCTGTGTAGCAACAGGCAGACCCTGAGTAACCTAAACCGAGGCGGTGGCTATTACCACTACTACCAGGACGACAGCGACGACGAGGACAGCGACGACGATGACAGTGATACCAAGGCCCAGGCACGTGTGGTTAAGCTCTCCAATCTCAAACGCAAAGCCATCGACGTGACCACAGACGTGATTGTTGCGGAAAACCTTCTGAGACGACACGGGGGACGATTCGAGTTTACTAATGTACCACGACAAGTGCTCCAAAGAGATGTATAGAGCTCTCGGTAAGCTCCCCGTAACGTCACATGGAGCTCTAGTTAAGAGTCCTTACAAGACGCGTCGCAAGGGCGTGTGGAACACTATAGACATTGTCTAACCAACCAAATAAACATCCTAATAACTGACTCTGTCCGTCTCAGAAGTTGCTATTGACATCAACTCTATCTCTACCATAGCAAGCACACAGCCAGGTCGCCTGTTAGTCGGTATAATTTAATTCAATCGACTAGAATCCCAAGAGGTTGCCTGCATCATGAGTGTGGTGACCATGGACCCGAGCAGCTACACGCTGAAACCACTGGAGACCGCAGCGCTTGGTGAAAGCCCCAAACTTCCTGGCCTCCCGAACAGCACATTCGCTGAGTACATGACGGATAACATAATCAGAGCCACGGCCACCAACAGTTCCATCTCGGCCGACGCCACCGTAGTGATATCGCAGGCTCACATGGGAGTTTCGCTGTTCAGACAACAGAGAGACACGAGTCGCCTACTCGCTGGCTTTGTGTACAAGATGCTGGTGCCGGACGAAGTGGTTCCCACAGGTACGAGGTTCTGCAGGCGCTACAGAATCACGGACCAGCGCGAGGCTCAGCAGGGCACTTACGACACAATCAGCAACGGAGTGCAGACTAGAGAGTACAGCCAAGTGTTCCAACATAGGTCCAAGGTGGTCACGATGCAATTCGGAAGCCTCCTGAGCGCTACAGTGCCTTCAGCGGCCGTGGATCTCATCAGAAGAGAGTTGGACAGGGTCAGCACCTCCTGGGAGCTAACTAGGACCATTGAGGTGCTCAGATATTGTTCAGCTCAACCCACCTTGACAGACAGAATCGCGCAAGAAGGACAAAGAGCTCTAGTCGAGCTGAGAAATTGACTCTATATTGGTGATGGCTGAACTCATGTGCGGTATGATCAACATACAGCCCGACTCTTTCGCCTGCGCCTGGAAAACGCCGGAGGATACTGGGGAGCGATAAGTCCGAAGTCATGATCGTGGGTGACACGCTGTTCCGGCCGCCTCCCAGAGAAGCTCCAATGGCATAATATGTTCGCAGATCGCCAGCGAGGACACCAAGCTCATCCCGGAGTTCTCTGTGTACACCATGGCCAACGAGACCGGTAGAGCCGGGTAGGCTACGAGTTCACCATGAAACAGGTCACCCAGCACGCTCTCGGTGACAAGGACCTACCCTTCACCAACGACTCTTGCTTCCAGGACAAGTCAATCGACATGAAGGTAAACTACATTCGAGTCGGAGGAGGCCCCACAGATAAGATCCCCATCGTGCAGGTGGACGGAGTGCAGATGGAACACGGTAACAACAGAGACACGCCCACTGAACACAAGGCCTTCTGTAACTCGGAAGGATTCAAATGGGAGTACTTCACGGTCGGCTGCATGGCGCCAGCTCTGAATCAGATCAACCCGTCACACGTCCTCTCCACCACAGAATCGGACGACATCAACTACAAGCAGCTTGCTCAGCGATCACCCTGCGCCTCATACCTCCACCAGTATGACGGAGCGGTGGCCTGTGTCACTCTGCGTAGCCTACACCCCGTGGGTAACCCGAAAGAGCTGTTCAATGAAGCGCCGTAAGAGACTGCAAAATGATGTCAACTCCTTGATGAGAGCCGATCCCAACGCCATTTCTGTAGACAAACTGGCCATGCTCGGGTACAGTAGAGACTGGTACAGTAAGATAGAAAACCCAGCGCCCATACTGGAGTTCGACACCCGCAACATGGTGGTACCTCGCCCACCTGACAATTGTGCCAGGGACCTGCAACACGCCGCGTGCCCGAGCGCTGGGTTGTTAGGCCTCGGGTGGCTCTGTTCAACTCGTCGCCCATGAACAGCATCGAAAAACGAAATTGCTCAGATCGGGCAGCGAGTTACTCACTCACTTCGAGATACGGAGCACGCCAGACATGTGCGAGATAACTTGCTATTCCTCGAACGGGCGCTCCACCACGGACAAGGTTTAGAGTCGACGATTGCCTTGAGAAGGATTGTCCTGGAGGGAGGAAACTGTAACCATTTCTGAAAATGCAGACTGGACCAAGGGAAGACTTTTCTGGTCTTGGTTAACCGACCCGATCTGCGCAGTTTACATACGGGTGTCCTCGCTGAAAAGGAGACAGCGCCGACCATTACCAACGAGGAACGACCGTGTTGTTACAAATAGAGGGACTGATGAACAGCTTAAGCGCACTGTTTAAGGGCATAGTTGGGAGCAGGCACAACTCTGTGATAGCCTCCATGCCTGTGTTTATCAACAACGGTGCTCTCACGGAATATGGCTACCCAAGGTTCTTCACCTTGGATGATGTGGACTATTGTAATCTCATGTACTGGATCATCCTCCCAGTCCTAGGCGCTAGAGTGTACCGCTTTGGGGATGATGTCAACCTCGCTGACACTGTCTGCTTCCCTATCCTATACAGAGAGCACGACCTCAATCTAACCAACGAGTTGAACCTGCCAAACGAGAGCTCTCACCGTGATGCGTTTGCATGGACAGTGCGCTTTCTCCAAGGTAGCACTGCAGGGCTGGTGTGATGTCAGTGAACAGTTTGAGCCTACCGCATTGACACACAAGCGGTGTACCGATACCGATTTAGCGACACGCCCCTGGTCACGCACATGTGGGCCATCAGACTGCAAAAGCTGGCGGGTATCAGCAACATCTTGGCCAAGGTGTTGATGGGGATGCATTACAGTACCCTGTTGACTCACAATGTCATACGCGATCACTACGACACCAAGTACTACTCGGGCATGTCCTACCTTCTGTTCAGAGGTGTTCGTTTCACGGGATGTGGTATCTCCCTCATGCAACAAAAGTCCGCTCTATACACACTGGGCACGGAGATCGTCTGCAAACCCACGTCTCACAATACGCACCAGGTGCATACCGTCAACCAATACTGCGAGTCTGTCGTTATACCAGAGACCCTAGACTCTCCCGGGGTGTACATCCCCAACTTGTACATGAAGGACGTGCGGGGAGGAGACGTGCACATAAACACGGGCGGTCCCTTCGACATGGTAGTCGCAGACGCGTTCAACGGTTTTTGCCCAGGGTCGGACTGTGCGAGCGGCTACCGCAGACCTTACATCTTCACCACGGGCCGATCGGAAAGACTCAACGGGTCCGTTACGAGGACACTATGATGCGAGCCGGCGCACACTTGTATGCCAACCCTACTCCAGCCGCTCAGCTCAGCTCTCAGGGTTAGAAACAAGCAAGCCAGCAGACACCGCAACCAAGAGGAGAGTAATCATAAGCTCTTCTGCAACACCCTTCACATGGTGGAGTTTGAGAAGGGTGTACTGATCCCATAGGGGATCCTTTCAAGGATACCGTGGAGAGTGAACGGTGATAAGCGTACCACAGACATAATGCAGCCAATGCTTGGGGTGGCCTTCTGCGGTACTTACAGTATAGGCCTGACGCCTGACAAGAAGCTCATGTGCGCCGCCGATGCGACCCGGAAACGCCGGTCGATAGGCTAGCGCCTAGAATCAGCGGAACGGGTATATTTGCCTGCAACCCCATCCACGCCACCACTCGCTTAATCAACCCCATCTTTAACAGGATATTCGAGAGCACCCGGTACTCTGCCACCTCCAGTGTTGAATGGACCTCGCAATACCATGGGAAATGGTTGCTAGTAATACACATAGCTTACTCATTACAGCCACGGTTCATTGCGGCAAGGATGCGCAGTAGCGGTCTTTCACACAACATAGCCCTGGGAGTGTGCGCCTTGGCAGATTTCGTACTCTCATGCGGAGTAAATTTCTTCACCTCGCTCTACATGGACCCCATGGAGCAAGAGAATAAGCTAACCCTGATTAGAAAGAAAGAAGAGGCCGCTGTTGACAGATCAATAAACACAGTTTCGAGAGCCATATCAAGCTTAGACGCCAACATAGCCCTGCTCAAAGAATCTATGACTACAACGATAGGGGAACAGAAGGAGTACAACAAGTTGAAGAACGAACTGCTTTCCACCCAGATGGAGAGAGCAGACCTCCGTTATCTACTGGCAGCGCCAGGGGAAGACTGGACGTGCGGAGGTTAATCGGTGCAGTAAAGACTCTCTCTGACAATGTGGGACTGCAACTCAACGCCTCGGCCTACATCAACAGACAGGTGTTAACCCTGGCTGTTCAAAGGGATCTGGACGATATGAGAGAACCAATCACTAGAGTGAGCGTTCAGGACGCATACCGCGAATACAGTAGAACGAAAGCTATAACTGAAGGGGATGTAGTATAACAACATGTTGTCACCTTTTCACAGTTAAAGGTTCCTATGCCTACTGAGTGTTTGTATACGCTTGATGCTGTGTATGTAATCTGTTAGATATATCAATGCCATTAAAGTCAAACAACAAATAAAAACATATCTTTGGCTATAGCACAATGTCTCTGTGTAATTGGTCTACATGGGCATGGAATTGATGTTGCACTGTCACTAGCACGTGTAGTTGTAAGACATCACACAGGGCCATTGGCTAGACACCATATACCCCACTACCCTATCACATGGAAACACCAGCAGGATCACCGGCATAAGGAGGCGAAATAGATAAATAAATAGTACACAGATAGGTCCCTGTGCTGAATGAAATAGATTCCGATTCTCTGGCGGTGATAATCGAACCCTGGCCGCAGAGAACTAAGGCAGGGAATGCAACACAGAACCAGATCACTGGCAGGTCTATTGCTACAACCATGGGTAATGTGTCCAAACAGAGTTCAGATATTTACTATATATACACATGCACAGCAACCCGGTTCCACTATTCACAACCTCCTGCTGTATAATGTATTGCCAGTCATTGAAGAGGTCCAAGGACGACATAGCCGAGAGGCATTATGGCTTCACAACTATCTCCAATAAGGTCCTGGCAGACGACTCCAGAAGGTGTGGATCTACTCAGCTCCTTTCACAGTAAGAGTAATCCGGTTAAGATGATGCATAAGGTCATCGAACACTGCCTCAAGACCGAGGACCGTGCGGAGAGATTCCTCAATGTGTTACTCGAGAGCAATAGATGCTTATATCTAGACCTGGTACACAGTGGGCCACAGGGAAGGGCCGGTGAGTATAACCACATGTACACTCAAATTAAGGGCTATACTAGATCAACACTTGTTGGTAACCTAATTCACATTGGTATGTTTGTTTCAGTCAGGAAAGACCCTCCAGCAGTGCAATTGACAGACAAGGCGCGCACAGCACTCGGCGATAAGGTTTGCGATCTATGGACCATGCCTATGCAACCCTCTTACAACAAGGAAATCAAGTCTATCATGCCCGCACTGGACGTGCTGTATGTTAGAGATCAACTGCTTCCAGAGGAATTCGCAGAGTTCCGGGTAAACCGAGATGATCACAATGCTATGATTGTGAAACTGGAAGAGCTGTGCCTGGACATTACCATCCCTGAACCAAGCCGACGTTTCATCGCCTTGGTAGTGTCTTCGTTTAACATGCATGTGTTTGGCATTCAACCTGATGTCTATGGACGATGTCATTGTGTTTGCTTAGTACAAGTGGGTTCTGTACCAAACCATGATGTGTATCTGTCTATTACAAAGGAAATAAACTTGTTGAAGCCAAAAGATCTGTTTCAATTGGTCATTTATTAAGATTCGAGTCCTTGTTCATGTCAAAGTAAGAGACAAATGTCTTTATACCAATATATTACAAAGGTCCCAATATATTTGATGGTAGTTACCCTATAATTGGAACTTTCACAGGCATCCATTCATGGGTCATGTCTCCAAACACAGTTCAGGTTTTACCATGTTTACACATGCACAGCAACACAGTTCTATTAGTTACAACCTCCTGCTGTACAATGAATTGCCAGTTATTGAAGTGTTACAAGGACGACATAGCAGAGAGACATGGGTACTTTAGATCTGTCGTGGATAAGGTCCTGCTACAAGACCCGATGGTGAGAATCTACTCCGGTCTTTACATAGTAAGAGCAATCCAGTTAAGATGATGCATAAGGTCATAGAATACTGCCTCAAGACCGAGGAACGTGCTAGGAGATTCCTCAAGTGGTAGGTGAGGTAGAACCCTGCTTGTACACGGACCTAACAACACGCTGACCACAGGGAAAGTTCGGTGAGTACAACCCCACATGTATAGTGAGATCAAGCCCTGGAATGTATCATCACTCGCTCTTAAACTAAGGTACTCTTGTATGTTTGTTTCAGTCAGGAAAGATCCCCGCAGTGGAATTGACAGACAAGGTGCGCACCGCACTCGGCGATAAGGTCCGCGATCTATGGTCCATGACTATTCAACCATCCTACAATCACAGAATCATCTCTATCCTACCCGCGCTTAGACGTGCTGCAGGTTCACTGTCAACTGCTTCCGGAAGAATATGAAGAGTTCAGGTGCAAAACAATCATGTCAATGGTATGATACGGCAACTGCAAGACATGTGTATGGACACTGCCATCCCTGAACCGAACCGAAATTTCATCTCCTTGGTAGTCTCTTCATTTAACATGCATGTGTTTGACATTCCAAACATTATAACCATGCCTATGGAAGATGTCTTTGTGCTTATGTAGTACATTGCGTCCTTTACCAGCCCCAATGTGTGTACCAAACCATGATGTGTATCTGTCAATTACAAACCCAATAAACACTGGTGGAAACAGTTGTTTCGATCTTTCCTTTATTACGATTGGAGTCCTTGTTCATGACTAAGTCAGGAGGTGTTTATGTATATTATATTTATATCACCAAAGGCCCATAGGATGATAGACACCCTATACCGCCCTGACAGTTACAAATGGAAAGTTCACATTCCAAACATGTGTCTGTTTTAGTTTGTCTTCTAGTCTAGGATATAACAAACACATACACTTGAAGGTATGCTATTGTGTTGTAGGTAGAATAAGTTGGTCAATTCAATAGATACAGATTGTTTCGGTCTTCACCAGGGCCTATTTAAGCACTGGAGATATGGGACAAGGACCTCATGAGGTTCCAATGTGAGATGCAATCGCGAGCCTTAGCTTTCTAACTCATAGAGGTGAACATACATAATGATTGGACACAGTATGGCACAGAAAACACTCTCAACGACAGTCCATGTGATAGAGTTTATTGTACACAACACACTTTACACAGATCACGTGTCCCTACAACGGGTGCATCCGTAACCTTGCTTTCTAGGTATATATGTAGAACACCATGGACATCATTCACCTCAAGATCCCATTTGTCACTGCACATTACATTGGCAGACATGCAGCTAGTCGCAGTCAAAGTACACTACACGGTCACGCACAGAGAACCCGCATCGGATCCGGTCTCGGTCTCTTCAGGTTCCACAGTTCCCAGACGATTTCATGGTCTTGGCCATTATTCGGCAATTCCCCTCGGTCCAGTGCTTAGACTGGATCGTAGCTGGGACCTTTGTCAACCGGGCCAGTCTCATGCCCATGTTGTGATAGTCGCAGTCCTGAGAAGGAGCGCCACCGAGGCTCCAGAGTAGGCTCTTCAACTCTTGGCACCAAGAGGAATATGCCTTGTAGTTGGTTACCACTCCGGTCATCAATCTCTTAATTCCAAGTCCCATCGGCACTATATTATAATCGGTCCCGCACAGGGCCATGAAAAACAGTTTTTCCATCCGCTTCGCCTCCTCTCTGATTACCTGACTTTTCACGCCAAGAGGAAAAAGTGTCTGCCCGCCGGTTCATCCTCAAGAAACGTCCGTAACTGCCACTCGGTACCATCCCTTTCATGTACGCATTACTCAACTGCTTGAGGCCGTTCATGACATGTTTCTGTTCTTTGTCCTGACCACCCTATATTCTGCTCCGCCTTCTGGGTAGGGATCGGGACCTCGTCCCTCCTGCAGACACGAGCTCTTCCGCTTCTCACCGGTACGCCACGGGTATCCGATTCTGGGCCAGATAGCGGACTCTGGTCAGATGTGGGACATAGTGTTTCAAGATGTAACAGACCGCCTTGGTGCTGAAACAACAGCCTTTGCCTACAACTTGTCCCAGATGATCCAATCTGTCACAGCCAAGTTAGACTCAAGAACCTAGACAGGAAGGTGCGGTATATAGATCCCCTGATCCCGCCGAGATACAGGTACATAGCTACTCTTGTCTTAAAGTTGACATAACTGTGCTTATCGAGAATGGCCTCGAATGAGTCGTGGTTGCTTTCGAGTCATCGACAGCAGGTATTCGCCGCCTGCGGCGATGTCGCAGAGCACTCGGAACCTATCCTCACTTGAAGCCAGTTGGCTACACTGAAGCTTGGGTGTGCGACTGTCTGGAATGTCAAACAGCAGCTCCCCGAAGGTCGACATGTGCATGTCACGATCCTGGTGGTAGCTCTTGTTGTCTAGCCTCATAGTAATGCCCTCGCGGCCACAAGCCGTCAGCACGCCACCAGGTCCGAGTCTCCCGCACACACGGTCACGCTACCCTTCAGAATGTTTGCCAACTCCACGAGCAGCGTGTCGGCCTCTGTGCTCCTACACCTTAGACACGCTGTCCCTCAATGTAGACAATTGTACAGTCTCTGGTCGGCGAAAGTTGCCACAAAGACGCCCTTGTGGCCCTCAGGTCTGTCTATGGAGCCGCCAGCATAACTGGGATCTAGGTCTGACAGCTCATGCTCACGAGGGTTCAGATCTTCCACCTTGTTCAAGAATAGACTGTCGCCCTTGCACTCCTTGTACTCCAGATAGGTCTCGTGGAACGACACCAGGTTATTGACCGATCTACCCTCTGGGGGTTCTTCACAGTCTCCTTTGGCTCCTGTCACTAGGAACAACTTGTTTTTCATACCCATGTCGGCCAAAAACTTCATCGTGGTGTATTCTATGGCGCACAGATTACTCTTACAGAATGCTATGTGAGATATCGGAGTGCGGGCTAGTCTGGTCTCCCTCACGGCCGGCTTCTGAGCTCCCACCCCGTCCTTTACAAGCACTACACAACGGCTGTGTGTATTTTCCGAAATGTAACAAGAAGCCAGGGTCCTGGCCATGCTAACTATGGACGCCTGAGGATCATCCTCGAAGTAGTCACTGGCCTTGACTTTGTGGATTACCATGAGATGGTCTATCAGAGTCCAATCTTGTTGTTGACACGGTCTGCTCGACCAATTCAAACGGGCGCCAGGTG
This sequence comes from Brachymystax lenok tsinlingensis, assembly GCA_030435695.1. NCBI lineage: Eukaryota > Metazoa > Chordata > Actinopteri > Salmoniformes > Salmonidae > Brachymystax > Brachymystax lenok. The sequence continues at coordinate 8,875 of JAGFMH010000034.1, read as the reverse complement.
AGGGTTTGCGAACATCGCGTGAATGGCCTTGTGTTTCAGCCCCATGTCCTTCAAGAAGTTATCCCGTGGAATAGGATCGGGTCGACTAGGTCTGTAGTCTGTCTACAGGGACAGTGTATCCGGCAATATGTAGCCCCGGTTACCCTCTTGGGGATCCTTCATGCACCTTGGTGGGCAAATGGTGTACGGTTGGAGCCCTGCTTGGACAATGAGACCAGCTACAACGAACTGCTCTAGTGTTGGCGACACCATCCCTGTTTGGAGGGTTCGCAAGGGAGCTATTGCAGTGCGACCATGGGCACTACATGTACGGCTATTGCTCTTGATCATGGTCGATTCCAACAGGAGAAACAGCATCAGCGCCTCTGGTGATTGTCACCTGTACACTCTTCCTGATGTTCTGTTTCTCCTGGTTGAAAAGTGTGTTCCTGTAACACAAATCGGTAGGCTCTAGCCTTGGGGTCTTTCCTTGCAGTTGAGGCCCGCTGGCCTGGACCCTCTCCACTCTCATGTTGACACACGAGGTGCCAGGCAGTTAAGCACCTGGGAGCAGAAACAGTTCAGCCACGGAACTTCCGTCGCATTGTCTTAGAGATGGTGGGCCTTAAACAACTCCTTATGGTAACCTGGTTGGTGCCTGGCCTGACTATCACCAGATATGCAGCAGACCTCTCTGACATGCTTGGGCACGTGAGCGAGAACATCAGCCACGTAAGCCACAGTTGCGTGTTGTATCGCCACAAGGTGGCCTGGTCTAGAATGTCTTTGTTCCTGGTCTTGAGCTCCAGCAGCACCACGCCTCCCTTTACGGTGTCGTGGGCCACCAGGTCCACCTCGGTGTAGAAGGCCCATGTGCAGGGGATGGACTTGCAGCCTCGCCTACAGCCGTTGTGGTACGGTAGGATCCGGCTTTACGTAACCTATCGGGGTTGGCACACTGGCAACCTTGAGGCCTGCGCAAATGGGAGCAAGACGCAGAGCCTTGAGCTGAGTTAGAATGAGGCGCGACACGGGCCGACGCCTCGCAGTCTCTTCTTTCCGCTGAACACGCCCTTGCACTGCGCTGCTCACCGCAACGCCTATCACTGTGGACATACGGCTCCTATCCCAGAGGCGCCTGCAAGCGGCTGGAGTCAGGGCTCTACACCTGAGCAGTTGCAGCATGGCTTCCTTGAACTCCGATCCCTTGGACTCGGGTGCGTTAAGGTTTCTTAGGTACTCAGGCAGCCACTCCAGGAGCTCTCGGGTTGGCGCTCAGGTCCTGCACAACCCTGGTGAACAGATCCATGCTTATCATGTTGTGGCCCATTGAGCGCTTCCTGCAGCACATGGTAGACGCCAAGGTTCTGGTGATACCCTTAACCTTGTACCAACGGTGGTCGGCTGTAGACTTGGCACATAGCGCACCACCGTAGCCCCGGAACTCGATCACCGGGTCCTGGAGCTTCATTGTATTAAATGTTCTAGGAATGTTAGGTTGCTGTGATAACCCTATCCCTTTGTGAGAAACAGAAGTGGCACGGCTAAGGTACCCGTGACTATTGCAGTCAGTAAGTAAGGAAGGTCCAAGCAGAAGGGGACACAAGGCCCCAGGGATCCCCTCTGAGAGACATGAATCGCAAGAAACCAATCATGGGAGGCGTCTGAGTCTCTGATCTCAGCGAGCAAGGACCTGTTTAACAACAGAAGGTTAGGGTCCCGAACGGCCCCATACTGAGTGCTGCCCGTTTCAGGGCAAGCTGGGAGCCTCCATCGCCGTCATCACATCTCTCACCGTGGGGTTTCTTACCATCCCCAACAACATTCTCTACTTCATCAACAACAAGCACGGTACAAGGACCACAGGCAGGCTGACCTCAGACTCGAGCAGTCGTCACATTCAAGTCAGACCTGACTACGAGTACGCCAGACATCCATGCGGGGATTGCCCTCGCCACGCTTGGTTGTCTTGCCATGGTTGTGAGCATAGTGCTCAGCTACTTCGCCTCCAAGAGCAAACGAAAAATGGACGACTCTGATGGCTTCTACAAGCGCCCCGAGTCCGCCAGGAGCACCAGGACCGTGATGGCGTGCCTCATCATGATGAACATCGAGCTCTTCATGGCAGTGATCGCGGGCTGCATGGAGCTGCTGTACCAACCTATGATCAGCGACGCCAAAGGTTGCATAACATGGAGGCGCTTATAGCGGTGTTCAACATCGTACTCTACATCATGTACGTGGTGACCATGGTGCTGACCTCGACCGTTCTAAAGGGGAAGCACGAAGTGATCACGGTTGATGGTCCGCGAGACATCGCTGAGGCTGTGGCGATACCCTCCTCAGCTCGTGACTACATCAGCAGAAGCATCAACTCGCATACAATTCACAGTCGAAGCTTCATCTAAGGACCTCGAGCCTCTCCCAGAGTCTCCGCTGCTTGGGCTGAGTGGCAAAGGGGAACGGGAGCTGGACCCCAGGCCAAACACCCAGGCCCCAGCCACTCAGGGTGAGCCCGAGGGCATTGTGAGACCTTTGCCTAATAGGTCTGGCTATCATTATAGTTTTACAAGGACCCCTACGTGTGTCCTGCAGTGTGGTTACAGTCCATTCTCAACGCTCTGTACCACAAGGCCAGAAGACATGAAAACAACCTTGAAAGCAGTCTCCCAAGAACGGGCCCTATATGTTCTTCTAATGACTTGTTATGTAACATGCTGTGTATCTATTTCTTTATTAGTTCATGGAACCGAATAATAGACTGGAGGTAACAAGTAAAACCAGTGTCCAAACAGCAGTATATTGTCCTGTGTGATGTTACCATATCCCCTCTGGCTTTTTTCACCTGTCACAGGTATATAGTGTGTGTAGTAGTGGGCAAAGCTGTGCTATCTATTTGAATAAATGACAAGGAACCAATGTTTGAGCTTCTGTTCAGTCTTTTATTGACGCATGTTCAAAGGAATATATTTCAATAGGCACACGCCAAACTTTAGGTCTGTAGGGTGATAGGAACCGCTACATTGGTCAGGTCCATATCGCTGCCACACTTCACGCCTTTATCACAACCACAGCATCCATACAGCTACGACAGTGGTAGACGGTGTCCAGAAACACATTGTTGAAGAACGGGTACATGCTGCAGGCCACCACACACCTAGCGAATGACAGAGATGTGAGTTATTAGTTTCGTCAGTACAACAGGCTGCCACAGACATTACACCAATTATGTCGAGAAGAAGGGTCTAACAACCCACCTCACCCCATAAGTAGGAATAAGGCAATCATTGCCATTGCCCGGGAGTATAACCTATAGCGAATTACAAGGTGTGTCATATTCCTAACAATTATTCAACACAGTGCAAAACTCTGAGTAGCTCCAAGTGTACAGGAGGGTCACGGGAATCGGTATGATGAAGCGTATAAAGGTTAAGCGCTACAGTGGCCTGTAACCCCGCTGGGCCATATCCTTTCGCACAGGGCTATTTACTGGCAGTCTGCTCAACAAACCGTTTCATAGGTTACTAATTCAAGCCATAGTCAAGGCAACAAGGAGTGAAGAACATTAACCCGTGTTACACTGTCCGGTCAGTGTCTCTCACAGCCACTCCCTTCCCTTTCTACTAAGGCTATGGCAGCCTGGTACGACTGCCTCCTCTTGAAGAACAGGACCCTGACAGATCACGAGAAGGAAAAGCTGGACCGTGTCAACGTGAGATCAGTCAGCGCCAATGGTGTCGATGCGATGATAGGCCCTAAGGAGAGTCTCTTCACCAGACCCATGTACGTGCAGTTGACACACTACCACCATCTCGATGCCCTACTAGCCATCATGGCGTGCTACGCCTACCCGGGAGTGGAAGGTTTGTACAACTATCCCGTGAGACAAGTTCATCGTGGAGAGGGCAGCCGCCCGACCATGCATCACAATCCCCCGTCAAGTCAGATGGGAGAGGAGAAGAGTAAGGAAAGTATAGATACGATAATGCTAAAGTGAATATTACCATCCTATTCACACTACACCCACCAGCTGAAAGCCCATGTTCCACCCTGGACCTGTGCCCCGTATCCTTGTGCTGTCAGGGAGCACAGCCATTGCTGGAAGAGTCAAACCTCAAGACACTGACTCGGGCGCCAGATACCAAAAACTGTGTCTCATTTGGATGCATGTATGTATGTACTATGGCCATGAAATATAATATGAATAAATTGTTCAACAGTGCATCTCACAGTTCCGTCTCTGTTATTACATAGACTATGTACAGCTACCCCTACACTTGTCTCTCCTCAGTACTATGCAAGGCATAGCTCGCAGTCTTTCATATCCCACATAGGATAGGCTTTGCACTCCGATCACTCACAGACGCAGTGGTAGCACTATGCATCAATTTCCCACATCTATTGTCAGCTCCAGGTTAGTGTTTACATTTGGAAAGGAAGGTAGCATAAACCACCCCAGTCCTGCCAAGCGACTCCCCCCCAAATGCACTCTGAGAGACCAAGGTCAGTAGGAACCGCCCCTGACAGAGATACGGTTGATTAGTCAGTCCTGCCAAGCAACTCCCCTCCGAATGCACTCTGAGAGACCAAGGTCAGTAGGGGGACAGACTGCTGGAAATCACACAGTGTCCTGTCTGTGAAATGTCCCTGAAGTGCATTTTGAGGCAGGACCTCCCGTTAGTGTCCACACGGGGGTACTGTTGTATACTATAACCCTCCCGTGGTCCTCGGGTCAGAGCGACCCAGGCCCTGTTTTCCAGGGTTTCTGTCTGCGCCTGCGCCTGTGCTCGTGGGTCACAGCGACCCAGGCGCCAGCCACTGTAGAGGCGCACGACGCTTATAGAGCATACAGAATCTGCAGAAGTGTGGCGAGGTTGGAGCAAGGCTCCCTGCTCCGTGCGACACGGCCCTTGGGCCCCGTCCTGGCCCTTGGGCCCCGTGTGGGTTTGGGTATCGGATTTAAAACGCCCTCCTACACTACTTTCCCCGAGTGGTTGTGGACGTTGTGCCGCTGGGTATGGCCGTTATATATTATTATTGTATTACACAAACACATTGTCACCGATATCATACAACAGTACAGCCCGTTGTGGACGTTGGGCCGCTGGGTATGGCCGTTATATATTATTATTGTATTACACAAACACATTTTCCACCGATATCACACAACTGTACAGCCCTGCGCGGACACTGCCCCTGTGTTTCCAGGGCTCCTGCTCTGCGCCTGCGCCTGCTCTCGCCGGTCACAGCGACTCCAGGCTCTGTGATGTCCAGGTCCAGCGGTCTCCCCTGTTCTACGCTCTGCGCCGCGGGTCACAGAGACCCAGGCAGCCACTACACACGCCCAGACATGCCCCGCTGTTTATTGCACAAAAACATTTCACCGATATTGCACAACTGCGCCTGTGTGGACGGTGGCGGGAGACCCTGCCTGAAAACGCACTGGGCATGACACAGACAGGCCGGAGTGTGATTTCCAGCACTCTCCCGTCCGGCCCTTGGGCCCGTGTGGGTTTGGGTATCGGATTTAAAAACGCCTCCTACACTACTTTCCCGAGTGGTTGTGGACGTTGTGCCGCTGGGTATGGCCGTTATATATTATTATTGTATTACACAAACACATTGTCACCGATATCATACAACAGTACAGCCCGCTGTGGACGCGGCCGCTGGGTATGGCCGTTATATATTATTATTGTATTACACAAACACATTTTCCACCGATATCACACAACTGTACAGCCCCGCGGCGGACACTGCCCTGTGTTTCCAGGGCTCTGCTTCTGCGCCTGCGCCTGCTCTCGCCGGGTCACAGCGACCCAGGCTCTGTGATGTCCAGGTCCAGCGGTCTCTCCTGTTCTACGCCTGCGCCAAGGGTCACAGAGACCCAGGCAGCCACTACACACGCCCAGACATGCCCCGCTGTTTATTGCACAAAAACATTTCACCGATATTGCACAACTGCGCCGTGTGGACGGTGGCGGAGACCCTGCCTGAAAACGCACTTTCGGGCATGACACAGACAGGCCGGAGTGTGATTTCCAGCACTCTCCCCGTCCGGCCCTTGGGCCCCGTGTGGGTTTGGGTATCGGATTTAAAAACGCCTCCTACACTACTTTCCTCGAGTGGTTGTGGACGCAGTGCCGCTGGGTATGGCCGTTATATATTATTATTGTATTACACAAACACATTGTCACCGATATCATACAACAGTACAGCCCGTTGTGGACGCGGTCATGGGTATGGCCGTTATATATTATTATTGTATTACACAAACACATTTTCCACCGATATCACACAACTGTACAGCCCCGGCGGACACTGCCCTGTGTTTCCAGGGCTCCCGCTCTGCGCCTGCGCCTGCTCTCGCCGGTCACAGCGACCCAGGCTCTGTGATGTCCAGGTCCAGCGGTCTCTCCTGTTCTACGCTCTGCGCCAAGGGTCACAGAGACCCAGGCAGCTACTACACACGCCCAGACATGCCCCGCTGTTTATTGCACAAAAACATTTCACCGATATTGCACAACTGCGCCTGTGTGGACGGTGGCGGAGACCCTGCCTGAAAACGCACTTTCGGGCATGACACAGACAGGCCGGAGTGTGATTTCCAGCACTCTCCCCGCTGTTTATTGCACAAACACATTTCACTGATATTGCACAACCGCGCTCTCGTGGACAGTGGCGGGAGGAGAGAGACCCAGGCAGCCACTACACACGCCCAGACATGCCCTCGCTGCAGCCACTACACACGCCCAGACATGCCCCGCTGTTTATTGCACAAAAACATTTCACCGATATTGCACAACTGCGCCTGTGGACAGTGGCGGAGACCCTGCCTGAAAACGCACTTTCGGGCATGACACAGACAGGCCGGAGTGTGATTTCCAGCACTCTCCCCAGTGTTTCCAGGGCTCCTGCTCTGTGCTCTGCGCCTGTACTGTGGGGTCAGAGCGACCCAGGCTCTGTGATTCCAGGGCTCCGCTTCTGCGCTCTGCGCTGTGGGGTCAGAGCGCCCCAGGCCCTGTGTTTCCAGGGCTTCCGCTTGTGCTTTGGCGCCGTGGGTCAGAGCGACCCAGGCGCCAGCCACTGTCGCAGGCGCACGCTATTGAGCGAGAGAGTCTGAGAGCAAGTGTCCGCGCTCTGCGCCAGGGGTCAGAGCGCCCCAGACCCTGTGTTTCCAGGGCTCCCCTCTGTGCTTTGGCGCCGTGGGTCAGAGCGACCCAGGCGCCAGCCACTGTCGAGGCGCACGCTATTGAGCATAGAGAGTCTGAGAGCAAGTGTTCGCGCCTGCGCCGTGGGTCAGAGCCGCCCCAGACCCTGTGTTTCCAGGGCTCCCGCTCTGTGCTTTGGCGCCGTGGGTCAGAGCGACCCAGGCGCCAACCGCTGTCGAGGCGTACTCTATTGAGCGTAGAGAGTCTGCGAGCAAGTGTCTGTGCTCTGCGCCGCCGGTACAGAGCGACCCAGGCCTCAGCAACTGTCGAGGCGCACGCTGTTGAGCCGTAGAGAGTCTGCGAGCAAGTGTCTGTGCTCCGCGCCGCGTCGGTACAGAGCGACCCAGGCCTCAGCAACTGTCGCAGGCGCACGCTGTTGAGCCGAGAGAGTCTGCGAGCAAGTGTCTGTGCTCTGCGCCTGCGCCGCCGGTACAGAGCGACCCAGGCCTCAGCAACTGTCGAGGCGCACGCTGTTGAGCCGAGAGAGTCTGCGAGCAAGTGTCTGTGCTCGGCGCTCTGCGCCGCCGGGTACAGAGCGACCCAGGCCTCAGCAACTGTCGAGGCGCACGCTGTTGAGCCGAGAGAGTCTGGCGCAGCAAGTGTCTGTGCTCTGGCGCCGTCGGTACAGAGCGACCCAGGCCTCAGCAACTGTCGAGGCGCACGCTGTTGAGCGAGAGAGTCTGCGAGCAAGTGTCTGTGCTCTGCGCCGCCGGTACAGAGCGACCCAGGCCTCAGCAACTGTCGAGGCGCACGCTGTTGAGCGAGAGAGTCTGCGAGCAAGTCTCTGTGCTCTGCGCTCTGCGCCAGGGGGCCAGAGCGACCCAGGCCCTGTGTTTCCAGGGCTCCCGCCTGTGCTTTGCGCGCCGTAAGTCAGGAGCTAACCAGGCGCCAACCGCTGTCGAGGTGTATTCTATTGAGAGTGGAGAGTCTGCGAGCAAGTGTTCGCGCTCTGCGCCGTGTGGGGTCAGAGCGACCCAGGCCCTGTGTTTCCAGGGCTCCCGCTCTGTGCTTTGGCGCCGTAAGTCAGAGCGAACCAGGCGCCAGCCGCTGTCGAGGCGCACGCTTATTGAGCGAGAGCAGTAGAGAGTCTGCGAGCAAGTGTCTGTGCTCTGCGCCGCCGGTACAGCTGTGTTTCCAGGGCTCCCGCCTGTGCTCTGCGCTGTTGCTCGGCCGGGTCGACTGCAAGCAACGCGAGCCTCGTGGCATTGTCAGGTGTCTGTGGTCTCCCTGCATCGTGAGCCGGTCGCGGCCGGGCCAGAGAGTGATACTACATTGTCAGCGGGCGCGAACACAAAGCCACCGGAGCCCCACCGCTGGTTGGGCGCTCTCTTCCCCGCTGCTGGAGTGGTGGACCCGATCGGTTGACCCGAAGCGACCATGGCCGCTCGCTTTCACGGCCGCGCAGGTTCTAGAAACAGATCTTGTCCAGCGTGGACCAAGAAGACTACTCTGAGTCCGAGGAGGAGGAAGAGGTTTCGGAAGACGAAGATGGGGAGGAATACAACCCAGAGCGCCGCGAGGTCGACGGGCTTCCTCTCCTCCTCTGAGGAAGACGCCGAGAAGCCCCCGAGGACGAGCTCGAGGACCGCGGGCGAGGACCGAGGCGTGACCAAGACATCTCCTGGCCGTTCGACAGCCAAAGGGAGACGCTGCTGTCTAAAACGGCAAAATCGGAATGGTCCCCG
>JAGFMH010000031.1:0-124999 GCA_030435695.1 Brachymystax lenok tsinlingensis | reverse complement strand
TGAACACTTTTCATGAAACAAGGTCTAAAATCATGTTTGATGCAATTTGTAAGTAATTTCTAGTGCAGTATTGGTCGTATAGATTATAGGAACACTATGAGACTGTTTTCAGCATGTTGAAACAGTGAAATAAAGATATGAACACTTTTCATGAAACAAGGTCTAAAATCATGTTTGATGCAATTTGTAAGTAATTTCTAGTGCAGTATTGGTCGTATAGATTATAGGAACACTATGAGACTGTTTTCAGCATGTTGAAACAGTGAAATAAAGATATGAACACTTTTCATGAAACAAGGTCTAAAATCATGTTTGATGCAATTTGTAAGTAATTTTTAGTGAAGTAGCAGTCGTATAGATTATAGGAACACTATGAGACTGTTTTCATCATGTTGAAACAGTGAAATAAAGATATGAACACTTTTCATGAAACAAGGTCTAAAATCATGTTTGATGCAATTTGTAAGTAATTTCTAGTGCAGTATTGGTCGTATAGATTATAGGAACACTATGAGACTGTTTTCAGCATGTTGAAACAGTGAAATAAAGATATGAACACTTTTCATGAAACAAGGTCTAAAATCATGTTTGATGCAATTTGTAAGTAATTTCTAGTGCAGTATTGGTCGTATAGATTATAGGAACACTATGCGACTGTTTTCAGCATGTTGAAACAGTGAAATAAAGATATGAACACTTTTCATGAAACAAGGTCTAAAATCATATTTGAACCAATTTGTAAGTAATAAGTAGTGCAGTAATGGTAGTAGAGATGATAGGAAAACTATGAGACAATTTCAGCATGTTGAAACAGTGAAATAAAGATATGAACACTTTTCATGAAACAAGGTCTAAAATCATGTTTGATGCAATTTGTAAGTAATTTCTAGTGCAGTATTGGTCGTATAGATTATAGGAACACTATGAGACTGTTTTCAGCATGTTGAAACAGTGAAATAAAGATATGAACACTTTTCATGAAACAAGGTCTAAAATCATGTTTGATGCAATTTGTAAGTAATTTTTAGTGCAGTATTGGTCGTATAGATTATAGGAACACTATGAGACTGTTTTCAGCATGTTGAAACAGTGAAATAAAGATATGAACACTTTTCATGAAACAAGGTCTAAAATCATGTTTGATGCAATTTGTAAGTAATTTCTAGTGCAGTATTGGTCGTATAGATTATAGGAACACTATGAGACTGTTTTCAGCATGTTGAAACAGTGAAATAAAGATATGAACACTTTTCATGAAACAAGGTCTAAAATCATGTTTGATGCAATTTGTAAGTAATTTCTAGTGCAGTATTGGTCGTATAGATTATAGGAACACTATGAGACTGTTTTCAGCATGTTGAAACAGTGAAATAAAGATATGAACACTTTTCATGAAACAGAGTCTAAAATCATGTTTGATGCAATTTGTAAGTAATTTCTAGTGCAGTATTGGTCGTATAGATTATAGGAACACTATGAGACTGTTTTCAGCATGTTGAAACAGTGAAATAAAGATATGAACACTTTTCATGAAACAAGGTCTAAAATCATATTTGAACCAATTTGTAAGTAATAAGTAGTGCAGTAATGGTAGTAGAGATGATAGGAAAACTATGAGACAATTTCAGCATGTTGAAACAGTGAAATAAAGATATGAACACTTTTCATGAAACAAGGTCTAAAATCATGTTTGATGCAATTTGTAAGTAATTTCTAGTGCAGTATTGGTCGTATAGATTATAGGAACACTATGAGACTGTTTTCAGCATGTTGAAACAGTGAAATAAAGATATGAACACTTTTCATGAAACAAGGTCTAAAATCATGTTTGATGCAATTTGTAAGTAATTTCTAGTGCAGTATTGGTCATATAGATTATAGGAACACTATGAGACTGTTTTCAGCATGTTGAAACAGTGAAATAAAGATATGAACACTTTTCATGAAACAAGGTCTAAAATCATGTTTGATGCAATTTGTAAGTAATTTCTAGTGCAGTAGCAGTCGTATAGATTATAGGAACACTATGAGACTGTTTTCATCATGTTGAAACAGTGAAATAAAGATATGAACACTTTTCATGAAACAAGGTCTAAAATCATGTTTGATGCAATTTGTAAATAATTTCTAGTGCAGTATTGGTCGTATAGATTATAGGAACACTATGAGACTGTTTTCAGCATGTTGAAACAGTGAAATAAAGATATGAACACTTTTCATGAAACAAGGTCTAAAATCATGTTTGATGCAATTTTGTAATTTCTAGTGCAGTATTGGTCGATAGATTATAGGAACACTATGAGACTGTTTTCATCATGTTGAAACAGTGAAATAAAGATATGAACACTTTTCATGAAACAAGGTCTAAAATCATATTTGAACCAATTTGTAAGTAATAAGTAGTGCAGTAATGGTAGTAGAGATGATAGGAACACTATGAGACAATTTCAGCATGTTGAAACAGTGAAATAAAGATATGAACACTTTTCATGAAACAAGGTCTAAAATCATGTTTGATGCAATTTGTAAGTAATTTCTAGTGCAGTATTGGTCGTATAGATTATAGGAACACTATGAGACTGTTTTCAGCATGTTGAAACAGTGAAATAAAGATATGAACACTTTTCCAGAAACAAGGTCTAAAATCATGTTTGATGCAATTTTTAAGTAATTTCTAGTGCAGTATTGGTCGTATAGATTATAGGAACACTATGAGACTGTTTTCAGCATGTTGAAACAGTGAAATAAAGATATGAACACTTTTCATGAAACAAGGTCTAAAATCATGTTTGATGCAATTTGTAAGTAATTTCTAGTGCAGTATTGGTCGTATAGATTATAGGAACACTATGAGACTGTTTTCAGCATGTTGAAACAGTGAAATAAAGATATGAACACTTTTCATGAAACAAGGTCTAAAATCATGTTTGATGCAATTTGTAAGTAATTTCTAGTGCAGTATTGGTCGTATAGATTATAGGAACACTATGAGACTGTTTTCAGCATGTTGAAACAGTGAAATAAAGATATGAACACTTTTCATGAAACAAGGTCTAAAATCATATTTGAACCAATTTGTAAGTAATAAGTAGTGCAGTAATGGTAGTAGAGATGATAGAAAAACTATGAGACAATTTCAGCATGTTGAAACAGTGAAATAAAGATATGAACACTTTTCATGAAACAAGGTCTAAAATCATGTTTGATGCAATTTGTAAGTAATTTCTAGTGCAGTATTGGTCGTATAGATTATAGGAACACTATGAGACTGTTTTCAGCATGTTGAAACAGTGAAATAAAGATATGAACACTTTTCCAGAAACAAGGTCTAAAATCATGTTTGATGCAATTTGTAAGTAATTTCTAGTGAAGTAGCAGTCGTATAGATTATAGGAACACTATGAGACTGTTTTCAGCATGTTGAAACAGTGAAATAAAGATATGAACACTTTTCATGAAACAAGGTCTAAAATCATGTTTGATGCAATTTGTAAGTAATTTCTAGTGCAGTATTGGTCGTATAGATTATAGGAACACTATGAGACTGTTTTCAGCATGTTGAAACAGTGAAATAAAGATATGAACACTTTTCATGAAACAAGGTCTAAAATCATGTTTGATGCAATTTGTAAGTAATTTCTAGTGCAGTATTGGTCGTATAGATTATAGGAACACTATGAGACTGTTTTCAGCATGTTGAAACAGTGAAATAAAGATATGAACACTTTTCATGAAACAAGGTCTAAAATCATATTTGAACCAATTTGTAAGTAATAAGTAGTGCAGTAATGGTAGTAGAGATGATAGGAACACTATGAGACAATTTCAGCATGTTGAAACAGTGAAATAAAGATATGAACACTTTTCATGAAACAAGGTCTAAAATCATGTTTGATGCAATTTGTAAGTAATTTCTAGTGCAGTATTGGTCGTATAGATTATAGGAACACTATGAGACTGTTTTCAGCATGTTGAAACAGTGAAATAAAGATATGAACACTTTTCATGAAACAAGGTCTAAAATCATGTTTGATGCAATTTGTAAGTAATTTCTAGTGCAGTATTGGTCGTATAGATTATAGGAACACTATGAGACTGTTTTCAGCATGTTGAAACAGTGAAATAAAGATATGAACACTTTTCATGAAACAAGGTCTAAAATCATGTTTGATGCAATTTGTAAGTAATTTCTAGTGCAGTATTGGTCGTATAGATTATAGGAACACTATGAGACTGTTTTCAGCATGTTGAAACAGTGAAATAAAGATATGAACACTTTTCATGAAACAAGGTCTAAAATCATATTTGAACCAATTTGTAAGTAATAAGTAGTGCAGTAATGGTAGTAGAGATGATAGAAAAACTATGAGACAATTTCAGCATGTTGAAACAGTGAAATAAAGATATGAACACTTTTCATGAAACAAGGTCTAAAATCATGTTTGATGCAATTTGTAAATAATTTCTAGTGCAGTATTGGTCGTATAGATTATAGGAACACTATGAGACTGTTTTCAGCATGTTGAAACAGTGAAATAAAGATATGAACACTTTTCATGAAACAAGGTCTAAAATCATGTTTGATGCAATTTGTAAGTAATTTCTAGTGCAGTATTGGTCGTATAGATTATAGGAACACTATGAGACTGTTTTCAGCATGTTGAAACAGTGAAATAAAGATATGAACACTTTTCATGAAACAAGGTCTAAAATCATGTTTGATGCAATTTGTAAGTAATTTCTAGTGCAGTATTGGTCGTATAGATTATAGGAACACTATGAGACTGTTTTCAGCATGTTGAAACAGTGAAATAAAGATATGAACACTTTTCATGAAACAAGGTCTAAAATCATGTTTGATGCAATTTGTAAGTAATTTCTAGTGCAGTATTGGTCGTATAGATTATAGGAACACTATGAGACTGTTTTCAGCATGTTGAAACAGTGAAATAAAGATATGAACACTTTTCATGAAACAAGGTCTAAAATCATGTTTGATGCAATTTGTAAGTAATTTCTAGTGCAGTATTGGTCGTATAGATTATAGGAACACTATGAGACTGTTTTCAGCATGTTGAAACAGTGAAATAAAGATATGAACACTTTTCATGAAACAAGGTCTAAAATCATGTTTGATGCAATTTTTAAGTAATTTCTAGTGCAGTATTGGTCGTATAGATTATAGGAACACTATGAGACTGTTTTCAGCATGTTGAAACAGTGAAATAAAGATATGAACACTTTTCATGAAACAAGGTCTAAAATCATGTTTGATGCAATTTGTAAATCATTTCTAGTGCAGTATTGGTCTAGATTATAGAACACTATGAGACTGTTTTCAGCATGTTGAAACAGTGAAATAAAGATATGAACACTTTTCATGAAACAAGGTCTAAAATCATGTTTGATGCAATTTGTAATAATTTCTAGTGCAGTATTGGTAGTAGAGATTATAGGAACACTATGAGACTGTTTTCAGCATGTTGAAACAGTGAAATAAAGATATGAACACTTTTCATGAAACAAGGTCTAAAATCATGTTTGATGCAATTTGTAAGTAATTTCTAGTGCAGTATTGGTCGTATAGATTATAGGAACACTATGAGACTGTTTTCAGCATGTTGAAACAGTGAAATAAAGATATGAACACTTTTCATGAAACAAGGTCTAAAATCATGTTTGATGCAATTTGTAAGTAATTTCTAGTGCAGTATTGGTCGTATAGATTATAGGAACACTATGAGACTGTTTTCAGCATGTTGAAACAGTGAAATAAAGATATGAACACATTTTCATGAAACAAGGTCTAAAATCATGTTTGATGCAATTTGTAAGTAATAAGTAGTGCAGTAATGGTAGTATAGATTATAGGAAACACTATGAGACTGTTTTCAGCATGTTGAAACAGTGAAATAAAGATATGAACACTTTTCATGAAACAAGGTCTAAAATCATGTTTGAACCAATTTTTAAGTAATTTCTAGTGCAGTAATTGGTAGTAGAGATGATAGGAAACCTATGAGACAATTTTCAGCATGTTGAAACAGTGAAATAAAGATATGAACACTTTTCATGAAACAAGGTCTAAAATCATGTTTGATGCAATTTGTAAGTAATAAGTAGTGCAGTAGTAGTAGTATAGATTATAGGAACACTATGAGACAATTTCAGCATGTTGAAACAGTGAAATAAAGATATGAACACTTTTCATGAAACAAGGTCTAAAATCATGTTTGATGCAATTTGTAAGTAATTTCTAGTGCAGTATTGGTCGATAGATTATAGGAACACTATGAGACTGTTTTCAGCATGTTGAAACAGTGAAATAAAGATATGAACACTTTTCATGAAACAAGGTCTAAAATCATGTTTGATGCAATTTGTAAGTAATTTTTAGTGCAGTATTGGTCGTATAGATTATAGGAACACTATGAGACTGTTTTCAGCATGTTGAAACAGTGAAATAAAGATATGAACACTTTTCATGAAACAAGGTCTAAAATCATGTTTGATGCAATTTGTAAGTAATTTCTAGTGCAGTATTGGTCGTATAGATTATAGGAACACTATGAGACTGTTTTCAGCATGTTGAAACAGTGAAATAAAGATATGAACACTTTTCATGAAACAAGGTCTAAAATCATGTTTGATGCAATTTGTAAGTAATTTTTAGTGCAGTATTGGTCGATAGATTATAGGAACACTATGAGACTGTTTTCAGCATGTTGAAACAGTGAAATAAAGATATGAACACTTTTCCAGAAACAAGGTCTAAAATCATGTTTGAACCAATTTGTAAGTAATTTCTAGTGCAGTATTGGTCGATAGATTATAGGAACACTATGAGACAATTTTAGCATGTTGAAACAGTGAAATAAAGATATGAACACAGTTTTTCATGAAACAAGGTCTAAAATCATATTTGAACCAATTTGTAAGTAATAAGTAGTGCAGTAATGGTAGTAGAGATGATAGGAACACTATGAGACAATTTTAGCATGTTGAAACAGTGAAATAAAGATATGAACACTTTTCATGAAACAAGGTCTAAAATCATGTTTGATGCAATTTGTAAGTAATTTCTAGTGCAGTAATTGTTATAGATTATAGGAACACTATGAGACAATTTTCAGCATGTTGAAACAGTGAAATAAAGATATGAACACTTTTCATGAAACAAGGTCTAAAATCATGTTTTATGCAATGATTAAGTAATTTCTAGTGCAGTATTGGTCGTATAGATTATAGGAACACTATGAGACTGTTTTCAGCATGTTGAAACAGTGAAATAAAGATATGAACACTTTTCATGAAACAAGGTCTAAAATCATGTTTGATGCAATTTGTAAGTAATTTCTAGTGCAGTATTGGTCGTATAGATTATAGGAACACTATGAGACTGTTTTCAGCATGTTGAAACAGTGAAATAAAGATATGAACACTTTTCATGAAACAAGGTCTAAAAATCATGTTTGATGCAATTTGTAAGTAATTTCTAGTGCAGTATTGGTCGTATAGATTATAGGAACACTATGAGACTGTTTTCAGCATGTTGAAACAGTGAAATAAAGATATGAACACTTTTCCAGAAACAAGGTCTAAAATCATGTTTGATGCAATTTGTAAGTAATTTCTAGTGCAGTATTGGTCGTATAGATTATAGGAACACTATGAGACTGTTTTCAGCATGTTGAAACAGTGAAATAAAGATATGAACACTTTTCATGAAACAAGGTCTAAAATCATGTTTGATGCAATTTGTAAGTAATTTCTAGTGCAGTATTGGTCGTATAGATTATAGGAACACTATGAGACTGTTTTCAGCATGTTGAAACAGTGAAATAAAGATATGAACACTTTTCATGAAACAAGGTCTAAAATCATGTTTGATGCAATTTGTAAGTAATAAGTAGTGCATTATTGGTCGTATAGATTATAGGAACACTATGAGACTGTTTTCAGCATGTTGAAACAGTGAAATAAAGATATGAACACTTTTTCATGAAACAAGGTCTAAAATCATATTTGAACCAATTTGTAAGTAATAAGTAGTGCAGTAATGGTAGTAGAGATGATAGGAAACCTATGAGACAATTTTCAGCATGTTGAAACAGTGAAATAAAGATATGAACACTTTTCATGAAACAAGGTCTAAAATCATGTTTGATGCAATTTGTAAGTAATTTCTAGTGCAGTATTGGTAGTAGAGATTATAGGAACACTATGAGACTGTTTTCAGCATGTTGAAACAGTGAAATAAAGATATGAACACTTTTCATGAAACAAGGTCTAAAATCATATTTGAACCAATTTGTAAGTAATAAGTAGTGCAGTAATGGTAGTAGAGATGATAGGAACACTATGAGACTGTTTTCAGCATGTTGAAACAGTGAAATAAAGATATGAACACTTTTCATGAAACAAGGTCTAAAATCATGTTTGATGCAATTTGTAAGTAATTTCTAGTGCAGTATTGGTCGTATAGATTATAGGAACACTATGAGACTGTTTTCAGCATGTTGAAACAGTGAAATAAAGATATGAACACTTTTCATGAAACAAGGTCTAAAATCATGTTTGATGCAATTTGTAAGTAATTTTTAGTGCAGTATTGGTCGTATAGATTATAGGAACACTATGAGACTGTTTTCAGCATGTTGAAACAGTGAAATAAAGATATGAACACTTTTCATGAAACAAGGTCTAAAATCATGTTTGATGCAATTTGTAAGTAATTTCTAGTGCAGTATTGGTCGTATAGATTATAGGAACACTATGAGACTGTTTTCAGCATGTTGAAACAGTGAAATAAAGATATGAACACTTTTCATGAAACAAGGTCTAAAATCATGTTTGATGCAATTTGTAAGTAATTTCTAGTGCAGTATTGGTCGTATAGATTATAGGAACACTATGAGACTGTTTTCAGCATGTTGAAACAGTGAAATAAAGATATGAACACTTTTCATGAAACAAGGTCTAAAATCATGTTTGATGCAATTTGAAAGTAATTTCTAGTGCAGTATTGGTCGTATAGATTATAGGAACACTATGAGACTGTTTTCAGCATGTTGAAACAGTGAAATAAAGATATGAACACTTTTCATGAAACAAGGTCTAAAATCATGTTTGATGCAATTTGTAAGTAATTTCTAGTGCAGTATTGGTCGTATAGATTATAGGAACACTATGAGACTGTTTTCAGCATGTTGAAACAGTGAAATAAAGATATGAACACTTTTCATGAAACAAGGTCTAAAATCATGTTTGATGCAATTTGTAAGTAATTTTTAGTGCAGTATTGGTCGATAGATTATAGGAACACTATGAGACTGTTTTCAGCATGTTGAAACAGTGAAATAAAGATATGAACACTTTTCATGAAACAAGGTCTAAAATCATGTTTGATGCAATTTGTAAGTAATTTCTAGTGCAGTATTGGTCGTATAGATTATAGGAACACTATGAGACTGTTTTCAGCATGTTGAAACAGTGAAATAAAGATATGAACACTTTTCATGAAACAAGGTCTAAAATCATGTTTGATGCAATTTGTAAGTAATTTTTAGTGCAGTATTGGTCGTATAGATTATAGGAACACTATGAGACTGTTTTCAGCATGTTGAAACAGTGAAATAAAGATATGAACACTTTTCCAGAAACAAGGTCTAAAATCATGTTTGATGCAATTTGTAAGTAATTTCTAGTGCAGTATTGGTAGTATAGATTATAGGAACACTATGAGACAATTTTCAGCATGTTGAAACAGTGAAATAAAGATATGAACACTTTTCATGAAACAAGGTCTAAAATCATGTTTGATGCAATTTGTAAGTAATAAGTAGTGCAGTAATGGTAGTAGAGATGATAGGAACACCTATGAGACAATTTTCAGCATGTTGAAACAGTGAAATAAAGATATGAACACTTTTCATGAAACAAGGTCTAAAATCATGTTTGAACCAATTATTAAGTAATAACTAGTGCATAATTGGTAGTAGAGATGATAGGAACACTATGAGACAATTTTCAGCATGTTGAAACAGTGAAATAAAGATATGAACAGTTTTTCATGAAACAAGGTCTAAAATCATGTTTGAACCAATGATTAAGTAATAAGTAGTGCAGTATTGGTAGTAGAGATTATAGGAACACTATGAGACTGTTTTCAGCATGTTGAAACAGTGAAATAAAGATATGAACACTTTTCATGAAACAAGGTCTAAAATCATGTTTGATGCAATTTGTAAGTAATTTCTAGTGCAGTATTGGTCGTATAGATTATAGGAACACTATGAGACTGTTTTCAGCATGTTGAAACAGTGAAATAAAGATATGAACACTTTTCATGAAACAAGGTCTAAAATCATGTTTGATGCAATTTGTAAGTAATTTCTAGTGCAGTATTGGTCGTATAGATTATAGGAACACTATGAGACTGTTTTCAGCATGTTGAAACAGTGAAATAAAGATATGAACACTTTTCATGAAACAAGGTCTAAAATCATGTTTGATGCAATTTGTAAGTAATTTCTAGTGCAGTATTGGTCGTATAGATTATAGGAACACTATGAGACTGTTTTCAGCATGTTGAAACAGTGAAATAAAGATATGAACACTTTTCATGAAACAAGGTCTAAAATCATGTTTGATGCAATTTGTAAGTAATTTTTAGTGCAGTATTGGTCGTATAGATTATAGGAACACTATGAGACTGTTTTCAGCATGTTGAAACAGTGAAATAAAGATATGAACACTTTTCCAGAAACAAGGTCTAAAATCATGTTTGATGCAATTTGTAAGTAATTTCTAGTGCAGTACTGGTAGAGATTATAGGAACATTATGAGACTGTTTTCAGCATGTTGAAACAGTGAAATAAAGATATACACTTTTCATGAAACAAGGTCTAAAATCATGTTTGAACCAATTTGTAAGTAATAAGTAGTGCAGTAATGGTAGTAGAGATGATAGGAACACTATGAGACAATTTTCAGCATGTTGAAACAGTGAAATAAAGATACATACACTTTTCATGAAACAAGGTCTAAAATCATGTTTGATGCAATTATTAAGTAATTTCTAGTGCATAATTGTTAGTAGAGATTATAGGAAACCTATGAGACTGTTTTCAGCATGTTGAAACAGTGAAATATAGATATACACAGTTTTCCAGAAACAAGGTCTAAAGTCATATTTGAACCAATTTGTAAGTAATAAGTAGTGCAGTAGCAGTCGTATAGATTATAGGAACACTATGAGACAATTTCAGCATGTTGAAAGAGTGAAATAAAGATATGAACACTTTTCATGAAACAAGGTCTAAAATCATGTTTGATGCAATTTGTAAGTAATTTCTAGTGCAGTATTGGTCGTATAGATTATAGGAACACTATGAGACTGTTTTCAGCATGTTGAAACAGTGAAATAAAGATATGAACACTTTTCATGAAACAAGGTCTAAAATCATGTTTGATCCAATTTGTAAGTAATTTTAGTGCAGTATTGGTCGTATAGATTATAGGAACACTATGAGACTGTTTTCAGCATGTTGAAACAGTGAAATAAAGATATGAACACTTTTCATGAAACAAGGTCTAAAATCATGTTTGATGCAATTTGTAAGTAATTTCTAGTGCAGTATTGGTCGTATAGATTATAGGAACACTATGAGACTGTTTTCAGCATGTTGAAACAGTGAAATAAAGATATGAACACTTTTCATGAAACAAGGTCTAAAATCATGTTTGATGCAATTTGTAAGTAATTTCTAGTGCAGTATTGGTCGTATAGATTATAGGAACACTATGAGACTGTTTTCAGCATGTTGAAACAGTGAAATAAAGATATGAACACTTTTCATGAAACAAGGTCTAAAATCATGTTTGATGCAATTTGTAAGTAATTTCTAGTGCAGTATTGGTCGTATAGATTATAGGAACACTATGAGACTGTTTTCAGCATGTTGAAACAGTGAAATAAAGATATGAACACTTTTCATGAAACAAGGTCTAAAATCATGTTTGATCCTTTTGTAAGTAATTTTAGTGCAGTATTGGTCGTATAGATTATAGGAACACTATGAGACTGTTTTCAGCATGTTGAAACAGTGAAATAAAGATATGAACACTTTTCATGAAACAAGGTCTAAAATCATGTTTGATGCAATTTGTAAGTAATTTCTAGTGCAGTATTGGTCGTATAGATTATAGGAACACTATGAGACTGTTTTCAGCATGTTGAAACAGTGAAATAAAGATATGAACACTTTTCATGAAACAAGGTCTAAAATCATGTTTGATGCAATTTGAAAGTAATTTTTAGTGCAGTATTGGTCGTATAGATTATAGGAACACTATGAGACTGTTTTCAGCATGTTGAAACAGTGAAATAAAGATATACACAGTTTTCCAGAAACAAGGTCTAAAATCATGTTTGAACCAATTTGTAAGTAATAACTAGTGCAGTACTGGTAGAGATGATAGGAACATTATGAGACAATTTTAGCATGTTGAAACAGTGAAATAAAGATATACACAGTTTTTCATGAAACAAGGTCTAAAATCATATTTGAACCAATTTGTAAGTAATAAGTAGTGCAGTAATGGTAGTAGAGATGATAGGAAACCTATGAGACAATTTTCAGCATGTTGAAACAGTGAAATAAAGATATGAACAGTTTTTCATGAAACAAGGTCTAAAATCATGTTTGATGCAATTTGTAAGTAATTTCTAGTGCATAATTGTTAGTAGAGATTATAGGAAACACTATGAGACTGTTTTCAGCATGTTGAAACAGTGAAATAAAGATACATACAGTTTTTCATGAAACAAGGTCTAAAATCATGTTTTAACCAATGATTAAGTAATAAGTAGTGCAGTATTGGTAGTATAGATTATAGGAACACTATGAGACTGTTTTCAGCATGTTGAAACAGTGAAATAAAGATATGAACACTTTTCATGAAACAAGGTCTAAAATCATGTTTGATGCAATTTGTAAGTAATTTCTAGTGCAGTATTGGTCGTATAGATTATAGGAACACTATGAGACTGTTTTCAGCATGTTGAAACAGTGAAATAAAGATATGAACACTTTTCATGAAACAAGGTCTAAAATCATGTTTGATGCAATTTGTAAGTAATT
Organism: Brachymystax lenok tsinlingensis; assembly: GCA_030435695.1. Classification (NCBI taxonomy): domain Eukaryota; kingdom Metazoa; phylum Chordata; class Actinopteri; order Salmoniformes; family Salmonidae; genus Brachymystax; species Brachymystax lenok. Next base: position 111,854 of record JAGFMH010000031.1, on the reverse strand, counting down.
TTTAGTGCAGTATTGGTCGTATAGATTATAGGAACACTATGAGACTGTTTTCAGCATGTTGAAACAGTGAAATAAAGATATGAACACTTTTCATGAAACAAGGTCTAAAATCATGTTTGATGCAATTTGTAAGTAATTTCTAGTGCAGTATTGGTCGTATAGATTATAGGAACACTATGAGACTGTTTTCAGCATGTTGAAACAGTGAAATAAAGATATGAACACTTTTCATGAAACAAGGTCTAAAATCATGTTTGATGCAATTTGAAAGTAATTTTTAGTGCAGTATTGGTCGTATAGATTATAGGAACACTATGAGACTGTTTTCAGCATGTTGAAACAGTGAAATAAAGATATACACACTTTTCATGAAACAAGGTCTAAAATCATGTTTGATGCAATTTGTAAGTAATTTCTAGTGCAGTACTGGTAGAGATTATAGGAACACTATGAGACTGTTTTAGCATGTTGCAACAGTGAAATAAAGATATGAACACAGTTTTTCATGAAACAAGGTCTAAAATCATGTTTGAACCAATTTGTAAGTAATAAGTAGTGCAGTAATGGTAGTAGAGATGATAGGAAACCTATGAGACAATTTTAGCATGTTGAAACAGTGAAATAAAGCTACATACAGTTTTTCATGAAACAAGGTCTAAAATCATGTTTGAACCAATTATTAAGTAATAACTAGTGCAGTAATTGTTAGTAGAGATGATAGGAAACCTATGAGACAATTTTAGCATGTTGAAACAGTGAAATAAAGATATGAACACTTTTCATGAAACAAGGTCTAAAATCATGTTTGAACCAATTTGTAAGTAATAAGTAGTGCAGTAATGGTAGTAGAGATTATAGGAACACTATGAGACTGTTTTCAGCATGTTGAAACAGTGAAATAAAGATATGAACACTTTTCATGAAACAAGGTCTAAAATCATGTTTGATGCAATTTGTAAGTAATTTCTAGTGCAGTATTGGTCGTATAGATTATAGGAACACTATGAGACTGTTTTCAGCATGTTGAAACAGTGAAATAAAGATATGAACACTTTTCATGAAACAAGGTCTAAAATCATGTTTGATGCAATTTGTAAGTAATTTCTAGTGCAGTATTGGTCGTATAGATTATAGGAACACTATGAGACTGTTTTCAGCATGTTGAAACAGTGAAATAAAGATATGAACACTTTTCATGAAACAAGGTCTAAAATCATGTTTGATGCAATTTGTAAGTAATTTCTAGTGCAGTACTGGTAGAGATTATAGGAACACTATGAGACTGTTTTCAGCATGTTGAAACAGTGAAATAAAGATATACACAGTTTTTCATGAAACAAGGTCTAAAATCATATTTGAACCAATTTGTAAGTAATAAGTAGTGCAGTAATGGTAGTAGAGATGATAGGAAACCTATGAGACAATTTTCAGCATGTTGCAACAGTGAAATAAAGCTACATACAGTTTTCATGAAACAAGGTCTAAAATCATGTTTGAACCAATTATTAAGTAATAACTAGTGCAGTAATTGTTAGTAGAGATGATAGGAAACCTATGAGACAATTTTAGCATGTTGCAACAGTGAAATATAGATACATACAGTTTTTCATGAAACAAGGTCTAAAATCATATTTGAACCAATTTGTAAGTAATAAGTAGTGCAGTAATGGTAGTAGAGATGATAGGAACACTATGAGACAATTTCAGCATGTTGAAACAGTGAAATAAAGATATGAACACTTTTCATGAAACAAGGTCTAAAATCATGTTTGATGCAATTTGTAAGTAATTTCTAGTGCAGTATTGGTCGTATAGATTATAGGAACACTATGAGACTGTTTTCAGCATGTTGAAACAGTGAAATAAAGATATGAACACTTTTCATGAAACAAGGTCTAAAATCATGTTTGATCCAATTTGTAAGTAATTTCTAGTGCAGTATTGGTCGTATAGATTATAGGAACACTATGAGACTGTTTTCAGCATGTTGAAACAGTGAAATAAAGATATGAACACTTTTCATGAAACAAGGTCTAAAATCATGTTTGATGCAATTTGTAAGTAATTTCTAGTGCAGTATTGGTCGTATAGATTATAGGAACACTATGAGACTGTTTTCAGCATGTTGAAACAGTGAAATAAAGATATGAACACTTTTCATGAAACAAGGTCTAAAATCATGTTTGATGCAATTTGTAAGTAATTTCTAGTGCAGTATTGGTCGTATAGATTATAGGAACACTATGAGACTGTTTTCAGCATGTTGAAACAGTGAAATAAAGATATGAACACTTTTCATGAAACAAGGTCTAAAATCATGTTTGATGCTTTTTGAAAGTAATTTTTAGTACAGTATTGGTCGTATAGATTATAGGAACACTATGAGACATTTTTCAGCATGTTGAAACAGTGAAATAAAGATATGAACACTTTTCATGAAACAAGGTCTAAAATCATGTTTGATGCAATTTGTAAGTAATTTCTAGTGCAGTATTGGTCGTATAGATTATAGGAACACTATGAGACTGTTTTCAGCATGTTGAAACAGTGAAATAAAGATATGAACACTTTTCATGAAACAAGGTCTAAAATCATGTTTGATGCAATTTGTAAGTAATTTCTAGTGCAGTATTGGTCGTATAGATTATAGGAACACTATGAGACTGTTTTCAGCATGTTGAAACAGTGAAATAAAGATATACACAGTTTTCCAGAAACAAGCTCTAAAATCATGTTTGAACCAATTTGTAAGTAATAACTAGTGCAGTACTGGTAGAGATGATAGGAAAATTATGAGACAATTTTAGCATGTTGCAACTGTGAAATATAGTTATACACAGTTTTTCAGAAACAAGGTCTAAAGTCATATTTGAACCAATTTGTAAGTAATAAGTAGTGCAGTAATGGTAGTAGAGATGATAGGAAACCTATGAGACAATTTTCAGCATGTTGCAACAGTGAAATATAGCTATGAACAGTTTTTCAGAAACAAGGTCTAAAGTCATGTTTGAACCAATTATTAAGTAATAACTAGTGCATAATTGTTAGTAGAGATTATAGGAAACCTATGAGACAATTTTCAGCATGTTGAAACTGTGAAATATAGATACATACAGTTTTTCATGAAACAAGGTCTAAAATCATATTTGAACCAATTTGTAAGTAATAAGTAGTGCAGTAATGGTAGTAGAGATGATAGGAACACTATGAGACAATTTCAGCATGTTGAAACAGTGAAATAAAGATATGAACACTTTTCATGAAACAAGGTCTAAAATCATGTTTGATGCAATTTGTAAGTAATTTCTAGTGCAGTATTGGTCGTATAGATTATAGGAACACTATGAGACTGTTTTCAGCATGTTGAAACAGTGAAATAAAGATATGAACACTTTTCATGAAACAAGGTCTAAAATCATGTTTGAACCAATTTGTAAGTAATTTTTAGTGCAGTATTGGTCGTATAGATTATAGGAACACTATGAGACTGTTTTCAGCATGTTGAAACATTGAAATAAAGATATGAACACTTTTCCAGAAACAAGGTCTAAAATCATGTTTGATGCAATTTGTAAGTAATTTCTAGTGCAGTATTGGTCGTATAGATTATAGGAACACTATGAGACTGTTTTCAGCATGTTGAAACAGTGAAATAAAGATATGAACACTTTTCATGAAACAAGGTCTAAAAATCATGTTTGATGCAATTTGTAAGTAATTTCTAGTGCAGTATTGGTCGATAGATTATAGGAACACTATGAGACTGTTTTCAGCATGTTGAAACAGTGAAATAAAGATATGAACACTTTTCATGAAACAAGGTCTAAAATCATGTTTGATGCCTTTTTGAAAGTAATTTTTAGTGCAGTATTGGTCGTATAGATTATAGGAACACTATGAGACTGTTTTCAGCATGTTGAAACAGTGAAATAAAGATATGAACACTTTTCATGAAACAAGGTCTAAAATCATGTTTGATGCAATTTGTAAGTAATTTCTAGTGCAGTATTGGTCGTATAGATTATAGGAACACTATGAGACTGTTTTCAGCATGTTGAAACAGTGAAATAAAGATATGAACACTTTTCATGAAACAAGGTCTAAAATCATGTTTGATCCAATTTGTAAGTAATTTCTAGTGCAGTATTGGTCGTATAGATTATAGGAACACTATGAGACTGTTTTCAGCATGTTGAAACAGTGAAATAAAGATATACACACTTTTCAGAAACAAGGTCTAAAATCATGTATGAACCAATTTGTAAGTAATAACTAGTGCAGTACTGGTAGAGATGATAGGAAAATTATGAGACAATTTTCAGCATGTTGCAACAGTGAAATAAAGTTATACACACTTTTCATGAAACAAGGTCTAAAGTCATATTTGAACCAATTTGTAAGTAATAAGTAGTGCAGTAATGGTAGTAGAGATGATAGGAAACCTATGAGACAATTTTCAGCATGTTGAAACAGTGAAATATAGATACATACAGTTTTTCATGAAACAAGGTCTAAAATCATATTTGAACCAATTTGTAAGTAATAAGTAGTGCAGTAATGGTAGTAGAGATGATAGGAACACTATGAGACAATTTCAGCATGTTGAAACAGTGAAATAAAGATATGAACACTTTTCATGAAACAAGGTCTAAAATCATGTTTGATGCAATTTGTAAGTAATTTCTAGTGCAGTATTGGTCGTATAGATTATAGGAACACTATGCGACTGTTTTCAGCATGTTGAAACAGTGAAATAAAGATATGAACACTTTTCTTCATGAAACAAGGTCTAAAATCATGTTTGATCCTTTTTGTAAGTAATTTTTAGTGCAGTATTGGTCGTATAGATTATAGGAACACTATGAGACTGTTTTCAGCATGTTGAAACATTGAAATAAAGATATGAACACTTTTCCAGAAACAAGGTCTAAAATCATGTTTGATGCAATTTGTAAGTAATTTCTAGTGCAGTATTGGTCGTATAGATTATTGGAACACTGTGCGACTGTTTTCAGCATGTTGAAACAGTGAAATAAAGATATGAACACTTTTCATGAAACAAGGTCTAAAAATCATGTTTGATGCAATTTGTAAGTAATTTCTAGTGCAGTATTGGTCGTATAGATTATAGGAACACTATGAGACTGTTTTCAGCATGTTGAAACAGTGAAATAAAGATATGAACACTTTTCATGAAACAAGGTCTAAAATCATGTTTGATGCAATTTGTAAGTAATTTCTAGTGCAGTATTGGTCGATAGATTATAGGAACACTATGAGACTGTTTTCAGCATGTTGAAACAGTGAAATAAAGATATGAACACTTTTCATGAAACAAGGTCTAAAATCATGTTTGATGCAATTTGTAAGTAATAACTAGTGCAGTAATTGGTAGAGATGATAGGAACATTATGAGACAATTTTCAGCATGTTGCAACAGTGAAATATAGTTATGAACACAGTTTTTCATGAAACAAGGTCTAAAGTCATATTTGAACCAATTTGTAAGTAATAAGTAGTGCAGTAATGGTAGTAGAGATGATAGGAACACTATGAGACAATTTTCAGCATGTTGCAACTGTGAAATATAGCTACATACAGTTTTTAAGAAACAAGGTCTAAAGTCATGTTTGAACCAATTATTAAGTAATAACTAGTGCATAATTGTTAGTAGAGATGATAGGAAACCTATGAGACAATTTTAGCATGTTGCAACTGTGAAATATAGCTACATACAGTTTTTCAGAAACAAGGTCTAAAGTCATTTTTGAACCAATGATTAAGTAATAACTAGTGCAGTACTGGTAGTAGAGATGATAGGAAAGCTATGCGACTGTTTTCAGCATGTTGAAACAGTGAAATAAAGATATGAACACTTTTCATGAAACAAGGTCTAAAATCATGTTTGATGCAATTTGTAAGTAATTTCTAGTGCAGTATTGGTCGTATAGATTATAGGAACACTATGTGACTGTTTTCAGCATGTTGAAACAGTGAAATAAAGTTATACACAGTTTTCCAGAAACAAGCTCTAAAATCATGTATGAACCAATTTGTAAGTAATAACTAGTGCAGTACTGGTAGAGATGATAGGAACATTATGAGACAATTTTAGCATGTTGCAACTGTGAAATATAGCTACATACAGTTTTTCAGAAACAAGGTCTAAAGTCATTTTTGAACCAATGATTAAGTAATAACTAGTGCAGTACTGGTAGTAGAGATGATAGGAAAACTATGCGACTGTTTTCAGCATGTTGAAACAGTGAAATAAAGATATGAACACTTTTCATGAAACAAGGTCTAAAATCTTATTTGAACCAATTTGTAAGTAATTTCTAGTGCAGTAAATGGTAGTAGAGATGATAGGAAACACTATGAGACAATTTTAGCATGTTGCAACAGTGAAATATAGCTACATACAGTTTTTCAGAAACAAGGTCTAAAGTCACGTTTGAACCAATTATTAAGTAATAACTAGTGCAGTACTGGTAGTAGAGATGATAGGAAAACTATGCGACTGTTTTCAGCATGTTGAAACTGTGAAATAAAGATATGAACACTTTTCATGAAACAAGGTCTAAAATCTTATTTGAACCAATTTGTAAGTAATTTCTAGTGCAGTAATGGTAGTAGAGATGATAGAAAAACTATGAGACAATTTCAGCATGTTGAAACAGTGAAATAAAGATATGAACACTTTTCATGAAACAAGGTCTAAAATCATGTTTGATGCAATTTGTAAGTAATTTCTAGTGCAGTATTGGTCGTATAGATTATAGGAACACTATGTGACTGTTTTCAGCATGTTGAAACAGTGAAATAAAGATATGAACACTTTTCATGAAACAAGGTCTAAAATCATGTTTGATGCAATTTGTAAGTAATTTCTAGTGCAGTATTGGTCGTATAGATTATAGGAACACTATGTGGCTGTTTTCAGCATGTTGAAACAGTGAAATAAAGTTATACACAGTTTTCCAGAAACAAGCTCTAAAATCATGTATGAACCAATTTGTAAGTAATAACTAGTGCAGTAGCAGTCGTATAGATTATAGGAACATTATGAGACAATTTTAGCATGTTGCAACTGTGAAATATAGTTATGAACACAGTTTTTCATGAAACAAGGTCTAAAGTCATATTTGGAACCAATTTGTAAGTAATAAGTAGTGCAGTAATGGTAGTAGAGATGATAGGAAACCTATGAGACAATTTTAGCATGTTGCAACTGTGAAATATAGATACAAACAGTTTTTTCAGAAACAAGGTCTAAAGTCATTTTTGAACCAATGATTTAGTAATAACTAGTGCAGTACTGGTAGTAGAGATGATAGGAAAACTATGAGACTGTTTTCAGCATGTTGAAACCGTGAAATAAAGATATGAACACTTTTCATGAAACAAGGTCTAAAATCTTATTTGAACCAATTTGTATGTAATTTCTAGTGCAGTAATGGTAGTAGAGATGATAGGAAACCTATGAGACAATTTTAGCATGTTGCAACTGTGAAATATAGCTACATGAACAGTTTTTCAGAAACAAGGTCTAAAGTCACGTTTGAACCAATTATTAAGTAATAACTAGTGCATAATTGTTAGTAGAGATGATAGGAAACACTATGAGACAATTTTAGCATGTTGCAACTGTGAAATATAGCTACATACAGTTTTTCAGAAACAAGGTCTAAAGTCATTTTTGAACCAATGATTAAGTAATAACTAGTGCAGTACTGGTAGTAGAGATGATAGGAAAACTATGCGACTGTTTTCAGCATGTTGAAACTGTGAAATAAAGATATGAACACTTTTCATGAAACAAGGTCTAAAATCTTATTTGAACCAATTTGTAAGTAATTTCTAGTGCAGTAATGGTAGTAGAGATGATAGGAACACTATGAGACAATTTCAGCATGTTGAAACAGTGAAATAAAGATATGAACACTTTTCATGAAACAAGGTCTAAAATCATGTTTGATGCAATTTGTAAGTAATTTCTAGTGCAGTATTGGTCGTATAGATTATAGGAACACTATGTGACTGTTTTCAGCATGTTGAAACAGTGAAATAAAGATATGAACACTTTTCATGAAACAAGGTCTAAAATCATGTTTGATGCAATTTGTAAGTAATTTCTAGTGCAGTATTGGTCGTATAGATTATTGGAACACTATGCGACTGTTTTCAGCATGTTGAAACAGTGAAATAAAGATATGAACACTTTTCATGAAACAAGGTCTTAAATCATGTTTGATCCTTTTTGTAATTAATTTTTAGTGCAGTATTGGTCGTATAGATTATTGGAACACTATGCGACTGTTTTCAGCATGTTGAAACAGTGAAATAAAGATATGAACACTTTTCATGAAACAAGGTCTAAAATCATATTTGAACCAATTTGTAAGTAATAAGTTGTGCAGTAATGGTAGTAGAGATGATAGGAACACTATGAGACAATTTCAGCATGTTGAAACAGTGAAGTAAAGATATGAACACTTTTCATGAAACAAGGTCTAAAATCATGTTTGATGCAATTTGTAAATCATTTCTAGTGCAGTATTGGTCGTATAGATTATAGGAACACTATGAGACTGTTTTCAGCATGTTGAAACAGTGAAATAAAGATATGAACACTTTTCATGAAACAAGGTCTAAAATCATGTTTGAACCAATTTGTAAGTAATAACTAGTTCAGTACTGGTAGAGACTATAGGAACATTATGAGACAATTTTAGCATGTTGCAACTGTGAAATATAGTTATACACAGTTTTTCAGAAACAAGGTCTAAAGTCATATTTGAACCAATTTGTAAGTAATAAGTAGTGCAGTAATGGTAGTAGAGATGATAGGAAACCTATGAGACAATTTTAGCATGTTGCAACTGTGAAATATAGCTACATACAGTTTTTAAGAAACAAGGTCTAAAGTCATGTTTGAACCAATTATTAAGTAATAACTAGTGCATAATTGTTAGTAGAGATGATAGGAAACCTATGAGACAATTTTAGCATGTTGCAACTGTGAAATAAAGATATGAACACTTTTCATGAAACAAGGTCTAAAATCCTATTTGAACCAATTTGTAAGTAATTTCTAGTGCAGTAATGGTAGTAGAGATGATAGAAAAACTATGAGACAATTTCAGCATGTTGAAACAGTGAAATAAAGATATGAACACTTTTCATGAAACAAGGTCTAAAATCATCTTTGATGCAATTTGTAAGTAATTTCTAGTGCAGTATTGGTCGTATAGATTATAGGAACACTATGCGACTGTTTTCAGCATGTTGAAACAGTGAAATAAAGATATGAACACTTTTCATGAAACAAGGTCTAAAATCATGTTTGATGCAATTTGTAAGTAATTTCTAGTGCAGTATTGGTCGTATAGATTATAGGAACACTATGTGACTGTTTTCAGCATGTTGAAACAGTGAAATAAAGTTATACACAGTTTTCCAGAAACAAGCTCTAAAATCATGTATGAACCAATTTGTAAGTAATAACTAGTGCAGTACTGGTAGAGATGATAGGAACATTATGAGACAATTTTAGCATGTTGCAACTGTGAAATATAGTTATACACAGTTTTTCAGAAACAAGGTCTAAAGTCATATTTGAACCAATTTGTAAATAATAACTAGTGCAGTAGTGGTAGTAGAGATTATAGGAAACCTATGAGACAATTTTAGCATGTTGCAACTGTGAAATATAGCTACACACAGTTTTCCAGAAACAAGGTCTAAAGTCACGTTTGAACCAATTATTAAGTAATAACTATTGCATAATTGTTAGTAGAGATGATAGGAAACCTATGAGACAATTTTAGCATGTTGCAACTGTGAAATATAGCTGAACTCGGGATGGCCGGGAAGTGATCATGTTTCCTCTCCATCGCTCGTTGGTGTTGATTTCAACATGTAAAAAAAAAGCCCATTGAAACATATTGCAAATGTACAGTGAAACATATTGCAAATGTACAGTACATTAAGGTCGCTGCTCGGGACAGTACATTTGCAATATGTTTCAATGGGCTTTTAACATCACAAATATGACAAGCTCTAAAATACTGCAGGAAAGCCCAATTGACTGCCCGTTGATCTCAGGATGGCCAGGATTGATAGTGGTACATGTTCATCGCTCGTTGGTGTTGATTTATAAAAGCCCATTGAAACATATTGCAAATGTACAGTGAAACATATTGCAAATGTACAGTACATTTGCAATATGTTTCAATGGGCTTTTAACATCACAAATATGACAAGCTCTAAAATACTGCAGGAAAGCCCAATTGACTGCCCGTTGATCTCAGGATTGCCAGACTTGACGGTTTTAACTTATTGCAAATGGACAAAAGTCTGCCATAAAGTCACTATAATGAAAACGTAAAACACCTAGTTACGTTCTAGTTGCGGGTCCAGCTCCGACGTTATGTGTCGGCCTATCTGAGGCGACCCCAAATCCCGAGTTTCGGCTCGATAGGTCATTCAGAGCCCGAGCAGCGACCTTAATTGGTGCTGAAAATCCACATTTTCCGGCGTTGCTATGGGGTCCTTGAATGAGCTATCGGACAGAAACGTTAGGGTCCGTCTCTATGGGCCGAGGCGGTTCTAATGCACCTAGCCTTGTGACTCTGGGACTTTTAGAAATGTTGTCATTTTCGTGATGTAAAAATGAATTGAAAATATTGCAAATGTACAAGGCTGTTTCTCGGCCTGTGAACCTTCTTGAGCCCCATAACTCACCGTGCACTATCGACATAAGCTCTAGAAAAGGGTTCTAAAGTTTCAGAGCTCTAGGTCTGACGGTTCTTTAATAGTTCGAACGAAAGTAACTATTGCAGGCAGTGTGTGTCTGTAAGCCCCACACTATGTCACTCCCCATGGACTGTGTGCATGTGTGAGTTTTTCAAGGAATTCTTATGGGAGAAATTACTGATTTACAGTTCATTGGGGTTGCCTAATCACACATGTGAAGTTTTGGAAAGATTTAACCTTTTTAACCCTTCGAAACAGACCCTGAGACCCCAATTCTAAGGCACTTCCTGGTTGTCACAGGAAGCTGTAGGTAGACACACATATCCTCATTGGGGTATGCTTTAACAGAATCCTGAGTTTTAAGTCTTTAGGTTAAGAACTGACTGATTTACACAGGGTTGAAAGTCTTTTTTCACAAACTGCAGGTTGGGTCTATCAAAACACCTTTAGGGTGATTTTTACCACTCTCCGGTTGCTCCAGGAAGCTTAGAATCAACACAGGTAGACCTCATAGTGGCCTGATGGATTGCTATTGAAGACAGGTCTCATAAGACATTCATAACCCACATAGGCACCAGGTTGAATTTAGGGAGCAGGCAAATGTATTCCTATGGGGAGAGATGTCATAGCAAACGGTTTGATGTAAATACCCTGTTTTCACTGTTAAGGGTTAATGCCACAGGGTCAAGGTTAGGGCTTTCACAGATCGGGAGGTACTAAGGAACGCTCCAGAAGTCGAATCGTGCTTCCTAACCCAAACGGTTCTGCCGCTGTCACTCAAAAAGCAGCTGAAATTTAGGGCCCGGCTTCATTTTGGGCCTACTTTTTGGAACGGTTGCTGCGGTCAGACCCGAGTGGAGCTACGGTGAAGCGGGCATCTCGTTGAACTCGGCAAGGCCTAGAGACTATGGTGACATGTCATTGCATTCTCTGTGTGTCTTTAAGCCCCACACTGTGTCACTCCATACCATATCTGTGTTTGTGTGTGTCTGTGGAGGGTTTTCTTGTCAATCTGATGGGAGAAATGACTCATTTACAGTTCATTGGGGTTGCCTAATCACACATATGAAGTTTTGTAAAGATGTGGACCTTTTTAACCCTTGAAACAGCACCTATGACCCCTATTGAAAGCACTTCCGGTTGTCACAGGGAAGCTGTAGGTACACACATATACTCATTGGGGTAGGCTTTAACAGAATCCTGAGTTTTAAGTCTGTAAGTTAAGAACTGACTGATTCACACAGGTTTGAAAGTCTGTTTCTCACCAACAGCAGGTTGGGTACTGTAAAACACCTTTAGGGTGATTTTAACCACTTCCGGTTGCTCCAGGAAGCTTAGAATCAACACAGGTAGACCTCATAGTGGTCTGATGGATTGCCATAAAAGACAGGTTCATAAGGCATTCATAACCCACATAGGCACCAGGTTGAATTTAGGGGAGCAGGCAATGTATTCCTATGGGGAGAGATGTCATAGCAAACGGTTTGATGTAAATACCCTGTTTTCACTGTTAAGGGTTAATGCCACAGGGCCACGGTTAGGGCTTGCACAAATCGGGAGGTCCTATGGAACGCTCCAGAAGTCGAATCGTGCTTCTAACCCAAACGGTTCTGCCGCTGTCACCCAAAAGCAGCTGAAATTTAGGCCAGGCTTCATTTTTCGGCCTACTTTTTGGCATCACTGTTGCTGGGCGGGTCAGACCGAGTGAGCTACGGTCAAGCGGGGTATCTCGTTGAACTCGGCAAGGCCTAGAGACTATGGTGATGCCATTGCTGGCCCTTTGTAGCCCTTTAAGACCCACACTGTGTCACCTCCATCCCAGCTATGTGTTTGTGTGTGTGTGTGGGAGTTGTCTTGTAAATCTGATGGGAGAAATGACTCATTTACAGTTCATGAGGGTTGCCTAATCACACATATGAAGTTTTGGAAAGATGTGACCTTTTTAACCCTTCGAAACAGCACCTATGACCCCTATTTAAAGGACTTCCGGTTGTCACAGGAAGCTGTAGGTAGACATATATCCTCATTGGGGTATGCTTTAACAGAATCCTGAGTTTTAAGTCTTTAGGTTAAGAACTGACTGATTTACACAGGGTTGAAAGTCTGTTTTTCACAAACTGCAGGTTGGGTCTATCAAAACACCTTTTGGGTGATTTTTACCACTTCCGGTTGCTCCAGGAAGCTTAGAATCAACACAGGTAGACCTCATAGTGGTCTGATGGATTGCTATCGAAGACAGGTTCATAAGACATTCATAACCCACATAGGCACCAGGTTGAATTTAGGGGAGCAGGCTATGTATTCCTATGGGGAGAGATTTCATAGCAAACGGTTTGATGTAAATACCCTGTTTTCACTGTTAAAGGGAAGGGAACACCCCCATGAAATGGACAAAAATGAATGGCAACATATTGCCATTGGAACAAACATACACACGATGGAAAAGAGTGCCCAAATGAGCATTTTCATTTCGTGTATTTCTTATGGCAAACGGCATATGGCAAATGCCAAGTGTAAACAACTCAAAATTACTATAGGTGGCGAGCGCGTTCCAACGGGCAAAACATATTGCAAATGTACATGAAGACAAGACCCAAGGGTCAAATTTTGACATTTCCAAAAAATATCAGAATAACTATACCCCCTAAAAAGTGCTTTCTGGGCGTTTTTCATGATTCTAACGACTTTTCGTTATAATCTCACGATAGAAGATGTGTATAAACATATCCTTGTCTAATTTTAATAAAGTTATTTTATTAACTTTTTATTGTCCATTTGCAATATGTTTTGTCCATTTGCAATATGTTACCATAGGGAAGTCAAAAGTCCTGATGTTATGTCCATTTACATATATCGTCATAGGAAGTTGGCTTCGAACCCAAAAGTCAGTGAGCAATGTCCAAATGGCATTTAAACTGACAAAATGATATATATCACTATGTTAAGCCCTCAATCATCCTATAGGGTCTATTTTTTGAAAAACGTCCAAAATGACCAGGGGTGCCTACATTGGGATCATAATCTTAACAGCCCATTGAAACATATTGCAAATGTACAGTGAAACATATTGCAAAATGTACAGTACATTTACCAGAGTCCATATTTTCAAAGGGTTTTAAATGACTTTAGGGGCTGCTCCTGGTCCAGGATCCGTGATGGGAGCATCCCCACTATGGCCCTAAGTCAGTTGGAGAAGCCCCTGCTGATTTATGGAGGTTTTCAAAAAAAGTCCACACTCTCTTCCATTGCTTTGTACAGTACATTTGCAATATGTTTCACTGTACATTTGCAATATGTTTCAATGGGCTGTTAACATCACGAATATGACAAGCTCTAAAATCCTGCAGGAATGGCCAATTGACTGCCCGTTGATCTCGGGATGGCCAGGATTGATAGTGGTACCTGTCCATAGCTCGTTGGTGTTGATTTCAACATGTCAAAAAGCCCATTGAAACATATTGCAATGTATAGTGAAACATATTGCAAAATGTACAGTACATTTGCAATATGTTTCAATGGGCTGTTAACATCACGAATATGACAAGCTCTAAAATACTTCAGGAATGGTCAATTGACTGCCCGTTGATCTCGGGATGGCCAGGATTGATAGTGGTACCTGGCCATAGCTGGGTTGGTTTTGATTTCAACATGTCAAAAAAGCCCCATTGAAACATATTGCAAATGTACAGTGAAACATATTGCAAATGTACAGTACATTTACCAGGTCCATATTTTCAAAAGGGTTTTAAATGACTTTAGGGGCTGCTCCTGGTCCAGGATCTTTATGGGAGTATCCCACTATGGCCCTAAGTCAGTGGGAGAAGCCCTGCTCATTTATGGAGGTTTTCAAAAAAAGTGTCCACACTCTCTTCCATTGCTTTGTACAGTACATTTGCAATATGTTTCACTGTACATTTGCAATATGTTTCAATGGGCTTTTTAACATCACGAATATGACAAGCTCTAAAATACTTCAGGAATGGCCAATTGACTGCCCGTTGATCTCAGGATGGCCAGTATTGATAGTGGTACCTGTCCATAGCTCGTTGGTGTTGATTTCAACATGTCAAAAAAGCCCATTGAAACATATTGCAAATGTACAGTGAAACATATTGCAAATGTACAGTACATTTACCAGGTCCATATTTTCAAAAGGGTTTTAAATGACTTTAGGGGCTGCTCCTGGTCCAGGATCTTTATGGGAGTATCCCACTATGGCCCTAAGTCAGTGGGAGAAGCCCTGCTCATTTATGGAGGTTTTCAAAAAGTGTCCACACTCTCTTCCATTGCTTTGTACAGTACATTTGCAATATGTTTCACTGTACATTTGCAATATGTTTCAATGGGCTTTTAACATCACGAATATGACACGCCTAAAATACTTCAGGAATGGCCAATTGACTGCCCGTTGATCTCAGGATGGCCAGTATTGATAGTGGTACCTGTCCATAGCTCGTTGGTGTTGATTTCAACATGTCAAAAAAAAGCCCATTGAAACATATTGCAAATGTACAGTGAAACATATTGCAAATGTACAGTACATTTGCAATATGTTTCAATGGGCTGTTAACATCACGAATATGACAAGCTCTAAAATACTTCAGGAATGCCCAATTGACTGCCCATTGATCTCAGGATGGCCAGGATTGATAGCGGTACCTCTCCATAGCTCGTTGGTGTTGATTTCAACATGTCAAAAAAAAGCCCATTGAAACATATTGCAAATGTACAGTGAAACATATTGCAAATGTACAGTACATTTGGCAATATGTTTCAATGGGCTTTTAACATCCACGAATATGACAAGCTCTAAAATACTGCAGGAAAGCTCAATTGACTGCCCGTTGATCTCAGGATGGCCGGGCTTGACGGTTTTAACTTATTGCAAATGGACAAAGGTCTGCCATAAAGTCACTATAATGAAAACGTAAAACACCTAGTTACGTTCTGAGTTATGGTCCAGTTCCGGGCGTTATGTGTCGGGCCTATCTGAGGCGACCCCAAATCCCGAAGTTTCGCTCGATCGGTCATTCGGAGCCCGAGCAGCGACCTTAATTGGTGCTGAAAATCCACGCTTTTCGGGCGTTGCTATGGGGTCCTTGAATGAGCTATCGGACAGAAACGTTAGGGTCCGTCTCTATGGGCCGAGGCGGTTCTAATGCACCTAGCCTTGTGACTCTGGGACTTTTAGAAATGTTGTCATTTTCGTGATGTAAAAATGAATTGAAAATATTGCAAATGTACAAGGCTGTTTCTCGGCCTGTGAACCTTCTTGAGCCCCATAACTCACCGTGCACTATCGACATGCTCTAGAAAAGGGTTCTAAAGTTTCAGAGCTCTAGGTCTGACGGTTCTTTAATAGTTCGAACGAAAGTAACTATTGCAGGCAGTGTGTGTCTGTAAGCCCCACACTATGTCCCACACTATTACAACAACAACAACACACTGTCACACAGCGGACTGTACTGGTACCGGCGCCGACAGAGATGGCAGCCTCGCTTCACGTTCTCAGGAAACCATGCAGTATTTTGTTTTTTTATGTATTACTTCTTACATTGTTACCCGGAAAATATTAAGTTTTATTACATACAACCGGGAGGAACTATTGGATATAAACAACGTCAACTTACCAACATTACGACCAGGAATCGACTTTCCCAAAGAGGATTCTCCTTTCGTTAACCCAAACACAACAACAGACTGGATATGCGTGGCTACTCAAAACAACAGCGGCGCCGGAGAAGAAGAGGAAGCGCCGGTCTTTTGGTCAAGCTACGTCGGCGGGCGCATCGTGCACCTCTCCCGAGTATTTTAATCGCCAATGTACAGTCTCTTGACAACAAAGTAGAGCGAAATCCGATCGAGGTTGCCTTTCAGAGAGACATTCGAGACTGCAGCGTTCTTTGCTTCACGGAAACATGGCTCACTCAGGACACGTTATCAGAGTCGGTACAGCCACCTGGTTTCTCCACGCATCGCTGGACAGAAACAAACATCTCTCTGGTAAGAAGAAGGGCGGGGGTGTGTGTCTTATGATTAACGAGGCGTGGTGTGATCATAACAACATACAGGAACTCAAGTCCTTTTGTTCACCTGACATAGAATTCCTTACAATCAAATGCAGACCGCATTATCTACCAAGAGAATTCTCCTCGATTATAATCACAGCCGTGTACATCCCCCCTCAAGCTGACACATCGACGGCACTGAAAGAAATTCATCGGACTCTATGTAAACTGGAAACCACATATCCTGAGGCTGCATTTATTGTGGCTGGGGATTTTAATAAGGCTAATTTAAGAACAAGGCTCCCGAAATTTTACCAGCATATCGAATGTGCCACCGGGCTGGTAAAATCCTGGACCACTGTTATTCCAACTTCCGTGATGCATACAAGGCTATTCTCCGCCCTCCTTTCGGCAAGTCTGACCATGACTCCATTTTGTTGCTCCCAGCCTACAAACAGAAACTAAAACAGGAAAGCGCCCGTTCTCAGGTCTGTTCAACGCTGGTCCGACCAATCTGATTCCATGCTGCAAGATTGCTTGAGCACGTGGACTGGGATATGTTCGGATAGCATCTGACAACAACATTGATGTATCGCTGATTCGGTGGCGAGTTTATTAGCAAATGCATTGGTGATGTTGTACCCATAGCAAATATCAAAACCTTCCCCAACCAGAAACCATGGATTGATGGCAGCATTAGCGCAAAACTGAAAGCGAACCACTGCTTTTAACCAGGTAAAGGCTACCGGAAACATGACTGAATACAAACAGTGCAGCTACTCCCTCCGCAAGGCAATCAAACAAGCTAAGCGTCAATATAGAGACAAAGTAGAGTCACAATTCAATGGCTCAGACACAAGAGGAATGTGGCAGGGTCTACAGTCAATCACGGACTACAAAAAGAAAACCAGCCCGTCGCGGACCATGACGTCCTGCTCCCAGACAAACTAAACAACTTCTTTGCTCGCTTTGAGGACAATACAGTGCCACCGACACGGCCCGCTACCAAAACCTGCGGGCTCACCTTCACCGCAGCCAATGTGAGAAAAACATTTAAATGTGTTAACCCTCGCAAGGCTGCCGGCCCAGATGGCATCCCTGGCGTGTCCTCAGAGCATCATGAACCAGCTGGCTGGTGTGTTTACGGACATATTCAATCAGTCCCTATCCCAGTCTGCTGTTCCCACATGCTTCAAGAGGGCCACCATTGTTCCTGTTCCCAAGAAAGCTAAGGTGACTGAGCTAAATGACTATCGCCCGTAGCACTCACTTCCGTCATCATGAAGTGCTTTGAGAGATTAGTCAAGGATCATATCACCTCCATCCTGCCAGACACCCTGGACCCCTCCAATTTGCTTACCGTCCCAATAGGTCCACAGGCAGCCTTAATCGCAATCACACTGCATACTGCCCTAACCCATCTGGACAAGAGGAATACTTATGTAAGAATGCTGTTCATCGACTACAGCTCAGCATTTAACACCATAGTTCCCTCCAAGCTCGTCATTAAGCTCGAGACCCTGGGTCTCGACCCAGCCCTGTGCAACTGGGTCCTGGACTTCCTGGACGGGCGGTCCCAGGTGGTGAGGGTAGGAAACAACATCTCCACCCGCTGATCCTCAACACTGGGGCCCCACAAGGGTGCGTTCTCAGCCCTCTCCTGTACTCCCTGTTTACCCATGACTGCGTGGCCAAGCACGCATCCAACTCAATCATCAAGTTTGCTGGCGACACTACAGTGGTAGGCTTGATTACCAACAACGGACGAGGCGGCCTACAGAGAGGAGGTGAGGGCCCTCGGAGTGTGGTGTCAGGAAAATAACCTCTCACTCAATGTCAACAAAACAAAGGAGATGATCGTGGACTTCAGGAAACAGGAGAGGAGCACCCCCTATCCACATCGAGGGGACAGTAGTGGAGAAGGTGGAAAGTTTTAAGTTCCTCGGCGTACACATCACGGACAAACTGAATTGGTCCACCCACACAGACAGCGTGGTAAAGAAGGCGCAACAGCGCCTCTTCAACCTCAGGAGGCTGAAGAAATTTGGCTTGTCACCAAAATCACTCACAAACTTTTACAGATGCACAATCGAGAGCATCCTGTCGGGCTGTATCACCGCCTGAATGCGGCAACTGCTCCGCCCACAACCGTAAGGCTCTCCAGAGGTAGTGAGGACTGCACAGCATCACCGGGGTTAAACTACCTGCCCTCCAGGACACCTACACCACCCGATGTCACAGAAAGGCCAAAAAGATCATCAAGGACAACAACCACCCGAGCCACTGCCTGTTCACCCGCTATCATCCAGAAGGCGAGGTCAGTACAGGTGCATCAAAGCTGGGACCGAGACTGAAAAACAGCTTCTACCTCAAGGCCATCAGACTGTTAAACAGCCATCACTAACATTGAGTGGCTGCTGCCAACATACTGACTTAAATCTCTAGCCACTTTATACATAGGAATTGGATGTAACAAATGTATCACTAGCCACTTTAAACAATTTTGTATATAATGTTTACGTATCCGACATACTCATATCAAATGTATACACTGTACTCTAAACCATCTACTGTATCTTGCCTATGCCGTTCGGTCATCGACCCAAATCTCTAGCCACTTTAATAATTAGAATTGGATGAAATAATGTATCACTAGCCACTTTAAACAATGCCATTTATATAATGTTTACATATCCTACATTACTCATCTCATATATATGTGTATATACTGTACTCCATACCATCTACTGCATCTTGCCTATGCCGGTCAGCCATCGCTCATCCATATATTTATATGTACATACTCGTATTCATTCCTTTACTCTTGTGTGTATAAGGTAGTTGTTGTGAATTTGTTAGATTACTTGTTAGATACTACTGCATGGTCGGAACTAGAAGCACAAGCATTTCACTACACTCGCATTAACATCTGCTAACCATGTGTATGTGACAAATAAAATTTGATTTGATTTGATTTGATTTGATTTGATGTCACTCCCCATGGACTGTGTGCATGTGTGAGTTTTTCAAGGGATTCTGATGGGAGAAATGACTGATTTACAGTTCATGAGGGTTGCCTAATCACACATATGAAGTTTTGGAAAGATGTGACCTTTTTAACCCTTGAAACAGACACCTATGACCCTATTTAAAGCACTTCCGGTTTGTCACAGGAAGCTGTAGGTAGACACATATCCTCATTGGGGTAGGCTTTAACAGAATCCTGAGTTTTAAGTCTGTAAGTTAAGAACTGACTGATTTACACAGGGTTGAAAGTCTGTTTTTCACCAACTGCAGGTTGGGTCTATCAAAACACCTTTTGGGTGATTTTTACCACTTCCGGTTGCTCCAGGAAGCTTAGAATCAACACAGGTAGACCTCATAGTGGTCTGATGGATTGCTATCGAAGACAGGTTCATAAGACATTCATAACCCACATAGGCACCAGGTTGAATTTAGGGGAGCAGGCAATGTATTCCTATGGGGAGAGATGTCATAGCAAACGGTTTGATGTAAATACCCTGTTTTCACTGTTAAGGGTTAATGCCACACAGTCACGGTTAGGCTTGCACAGATCGGGAGGTCCTAAGGAACGTTCCAGAAGTCGAATCGTGCTTCTAACCCAAACGGTTCTGCCGCTGTCACCCAAAAGCAGCTGAAATTTAGGGCCAGGCTTCATTTTGGGCCTACTTTTTGGAACGGTTGCTGCGGTCAGACCGAGTGAGCTACGGTCAAGCGGGGCATCTCGTTGAACTCAGGAAGGCCTAGAGACTATGGTGATGCCATTGCAGGCTCTGTGTGTCTTTAAGCCCCACACTGTGTCACTCCATCCCATATCTGTGTTTGTGTGTGTGTTTGAGGGTTTTCTTGTAAATCTGATGGGAGAAATGACTAATTTACAGTTCATGAGGGTTGCCTAATCACACATATGAAGTTTTGGAAAGATGTGACCTTTTTAACCCTTCGAAACAGCACCTATGACCCCTATTTAAAGCACTTCCGGTTGTCACAGGAAGCTGTAGGTAGACACATATCCTCATTGGGGTATGCTTTAACAGAATCCTGAGTTTTAAGTCTTTAGGTTAAGAACTGACTGATTTACACAGGGTTGAAAGTCTGTTTTTCACAAACTGCAGGTTGGGTCTATCAAAACACCTTTAGGGTGATTTTTACCACTTCCGGTTGCTCCAGGAAGCTTAGAATCAACACAGGTAGACCTCATAGTGGTCTGATGGATTGCTATCGAAGACAGGTTCATAAGACATTCATAACCCACATAGGCACCAGGTTGAATTTAGGGAGCAGGCAATGTATTCCTATGGGGAGAGATGTCATAGCAAACGGTTTGATGTAAATACCCTGTTTTCACTGTTAAAGGTTAATGCCACACAGTCACGGTTAGGCTTGCTCAGATCGGGAGGACCTTAGGAACATTCCTGAAGTTGAATTGTGCTTCTAACCCAAACGGGTCTGCCGCTGTCACCCAAAATCAGCTGACATTTAGGGCCAGGCTTCATTTTGCACCTACTTTTTGCACGGTCTATGAGGTCAGAGAGCGAAGCTACAGTCAAGTGGGGCGTCTCGTTGAACTTCGGCACGGCCTAGAGACTATGGTGATGCCCTTTTTAGTGTTGATTTCAGTCTGTCATTTTGGTGATGTTTCAGCCCTATTCAAACATATTGCAAATGTACAAAAGTCAGCGAGCAAGTCAGCGTCAATCAATCAATTAGATATCATTCTGACACCAAACTGATAAAACTGACACCAAACCCACTTTTCCCATCTCATTTAGAAGCCAACAATCACATATATCAGGGCAGGCTCAAAATTCTGTTTAAATCATAGTAAAAATGTAAAACACCTAGTTACGTTCTAGCTGCGGGTCCAGTTCCGACATTATGTGTCGGCCTAGCTGAGGCGACCCCTCGGCTCGATAGGTCATTTGGAGTCCGAGCAGCGACCTTAATTGGTGCTGAAAATCCACGTTTTCGGGCGTTGCTACGGGGTCCTTGAATGAGCAATCGGACAGAAGCGTTAGGGTCCGTCTCTATGGGCCGAGGCGGTTCTAATGCACCTAGCCTTGTGTCTCTGGGACTTTTAGAAATTTTGTCATTTTCGTGATGTAAAAATGAATTGAAAATATTGCAAATGTACGAGGCTGTTTCTCGGCCTGAAAACCTTCTAGAGCCCCGTAGCTCACCGTGCACGATCGACTAAAGGTCTAGAATGGGTTTCTAAAGTTTCAGAGCTCTAGGTCTGACGGTTCTTTAATAGTTCGAACAAAAGTAACTATTGCAGGCAGTGTCTGTCTGTAAGCCCCTCACTGTGTCATTCCCCATTGACTGTGTGTGTGTGTGATTTCAGAAAATCACAGAAAATCACAGAAATCACGTAGAGCTCCGAAACCCACTTTAACGGACTCGTCTGAACACGCAGCATCTGGATCCATAACTTTTTTGGGGAAAAAAAATATTTTTCTCAACATTACGAATTGGACATTTGACAATTTATCGAAAATTAAAAGAGATAAATGTCTGGTTCTTTTTTTCCTTACACCGTAGGTTCATGTACTTTGACGTAAAGCTGTGAAATTAGTGCTCTATTTCCATTTTTCACCTTTAATCCCAGAAAATGGGCCTTATCTCAAAAAAACGTGAGTCCCTGGCGCCATTCTGTTTCGGGGCCAACTGCCCATATGGCCAAACCCATGCCCACCAAGTTTCGTCTTCAAAGTATTTTCGGTTTAGGAGAAAAAGCCAGGTCAATTAGGTGTATAATTTGTACATTTGCAATATGAAGGCATTCGCAATCTGGTGGGATTAACATGAAGGGCGGAAAAATGACAAAAATTTGAAGTTTATTTTATTAAAGACATCAAAGTCAAAATCATGTTTGACTTCAATTTGTAGGTAACAACTAATGCAGCAAGAAACAATTTAGTCTAGTAAAGCGTTACATTTGCAATATGCAGTTTCTCATCAAACATACAGCAAATGCCATCATGTTTGAGGTAATTTGTTAGCACTAGTTGTATAGATGATAGGAACATTATGAGACAATATTTAGCATGTTGCAACTGTGGAATACATTTTTGCACAGTGAAAAATGAATGTTTGAGCAAATTTGAAACCAACTATTAACAGACATGTTTGATAGAACACTATAGATTATAGCATGTTGCCACTGTGGAATCAGCCTGCCAGTTTTCCAGAACAATGTCAAAAACTGTTTACAAATATAGAGCAGTAAACTGTCTCCAAATTCAACTAATAGTGCAGCACTGGTTGTATAGATGATAGACACTATGAGACCATATTTAGAATGTTGCAACTGTGGAATACATTTTGCACAGTTTTCCAGAATCAATGTCAAAATCAGGTTTGAGCAATTTTGAAGGTAAATCATGTCTCATAGAGTCCCCTATCATCAGTTCTACCAGTACTGCACTAGTTTTTGCTTGAACATTGAGTTAAACATGATTTGGAACATGTTTTTGGAAAAGTGTCTAAAATGCCATATAGTGACTCTTGCTATCGAGCATTCCAGTGTTGTAATAGTTGAAGTGTGGAATCAGCCTGAAAACATGATTTAGAACATGTTCATTGAAAACTGTTTACAAATATAGTTCACAGCAGAAAAACAACTAAACTGTCTCCAAATTCAACTCGCATAACAGTGCTGTTCAAGTTCTTGCTTTTGAATGGCAGAATAAACAGATTTTTGCATGTGTTCATGGACAACTGTTTAAAACTTGATTTCAAAGGTACAACATGGTAAATCATGTCTCATATAGTCCCCTATCATCAGTTCTACCAGTACTGCACTAGTTTTTGCTTGAACATTGAGTTAAACATGATTTGGAACATGTTTTTGGAAAAGTGTCTAAAATGCCATATAGTGACTCTTGCTATCGAGCATTCCAGTGTTGTAATAGTTGAAGTGTGGAATCAGCCTGAAAACATGATTTAGAACATGTTCATTGAAAACTGTTTACAAATATAGTTCACAGCAGAAAAACAACTAAACTGTCTCCAAATTCAACTCGCATAATAGTGCTGTTCAAGTTCTTGCTTTTGAATGGCAGAATAAACAGATTTTTGCATGAGTTCATGGACAACTGTTTAAAACTTGATTTCAAAGTTACAACATGGTAAATAATGTCTCATATCATCAGTTCTACCAGTACTGCACTAGTTTTTGCTTGAACATTGAGTTAAACATGATTTGGAACATGTTTTTGGAAAAGTGTCTAAAATGCCATATAGTGACTCTTGCTATCGAGCATTCCAGTGTTGTAATAGTTGAAGTGTGGAATCAGCCTGAAAACATGATTTAGAACATGTTCATTGAAAACTGTTTACAAATATAGTTCACAGCAGAAAAACAACTAAACTGTCTCCAAATTCAACTCGCATAATAGTGCTGTTCAAGTTCTTGCTTTTGAATGGCAGAATAAACAGATTTTTGCATGTGTTCATGGACAACTGTTTAAAACTTGATTTCAAAGGTACAACATGGTAAATCATGTCTCATATAGTCCCCTATCATCAGTTCTACCAGTACTGCACTAGTTTTTGCTTGAACATTGAGTTAAACATGATTTGGAACATGTTTTTGGAAAAGTGTCTAAAATGCCATATAGTGACTCTTGCTATCGAGCATTCCAGTGTTGTAATAGTTGAAGTGTGGAATCAGCCTGAAAACATGATTTAGAACATGTTCATTGAAAACTGTTTACAAATATAGTTCACAGCAGAAAAACAACTAAACTGTCTCCAAATTCAACTCGCATAATAGTGCTGTTCAAGTTCTTGCTTTTGAATGGCAGAATAAACAGTTTTTGCATGAGTTCATGGACAACTGTTTAAAACTTGATTTCAAAGTTACAACATGGTAAATAATGTCTCATATAGTCCCCTATCATCAGTTCTACCAGTACTGCTCTAGTTTTTGCTTGAGCATTGAGTTAAACATGATTTGGAACATGTTTTTGGAAAAGTGTCTAAAATGCCATATAGTGACTCTTGCTATCGAGCATTCCAGTGTTGTAATAGTTGAAGTGTGGAATCAGCCTGAAAACATGATTTAGAACATGTTCATTGAAAACTGTTTACAAATATAGTTCACAGCAGAAAAACAACTAAACTGTCTCCAAATTCAACTCGCATAATAGTGCTGTTCAAGTTCTTGCTTTTGAATGGCAGAATAAACAGATTTTTGCATGTGTTCATGGACAACTGTTTAAAACTTGATTTCAAAGGTTACAACATGGTAAATCATGTCTCATATAGTCCCCTATCATCAGTTCTACCAGTACTGCACTAGTTTTTGCTTGAACATTGAGTTAAACATGATTTGGAACATGTTTTTGGAAAAGTGTCTAAAATGCCATATAGTGACTCTTGCTATCGAGCATTCCAGTGTTGTAATAGTTGAAGTGTGGAATCAGCCTGAAAACATGATTTAGAACATGTTCATTGAAAACTGTTTACAAATATAGTTCACAGCAGAAAAACAACTAAACTGTCTCCAAATTCAACTCGCATAATAGTGCTGTTCAAGTTCTTGCTTTTGAATGGCAGAATAAACAGTTTTTGCATGTGTTCATGGACAACTGTTTAAAACTTGATTTCAAAGTTACAACATGGTAAATAATGTCTCATATAGTCCCCTATCATCAGTTCTACCAGTACTGCACTAGTTTTTGCTTGAACATTGAGTTAAACATGATTTGGAACATGTTTTTGGAAAAGTGTCTAAAATGCCATATAGTGACTCTTGCTATCGAGCATTCCAGTGTTGTAATAGTTGAAGTGTGGAATCAGCCTGAAAACATGATTTAGAACATGTTCATTGAAAACTGTTTACAAATATAGTTCACAGCAGAAAAACAACTAAACTGTCTCCAAATTCAACTCGCATAATAGTGCTGTTCAAGTTCTTGCTTTTGAATGGCAGAATAAACAGTTTTTGCATGAGTTCATGGACAACTGTTTAAAACTTGATTTCAAAGGTACAACATGGTAAATCATGTCTCATATAGTCCCCTATCATCAGTTCTACCAGTACTGCACTAGTTTTTGCTTGAACATTGAGTTAAACATGATTTGGAACATGTTTTTGGAAAAGTGTCTAAAATGCCATATAGTGACTCTTGCTATCGAGCATTCCAGTGTTGTAATAGTTGAAGTGTGGAATCAGCCTGAAAACATGATTTAGAACATGTTCATTGAAAACTGTTTACAAATATAGTTCACAGCAGAAAAACAACTAAACTGTCTCCAAATTCAACTCGCATAATAGTGCTGTTCAAGTTCTTGCTTTTGAATGGCAGAATAAACAGATTTTTGCATGTGTTCATGGACAACTGTTTAAAACTTGATTTCAAAGTTACAACATGGTAAATAATGTCTCATATCATCAGTTCTACCAGTACTGCACTAGTTTTTGCTTGAACATTGAGTTAAACATGATTTGGAACATGTTTTTGGAAAAGTGTCTAAAATGCCATATAGTGACTCTTGCTATCGAGCATTCCAGTGTTGTAATAGTTGAAGTGTGGAATCAGCCTGAAAACATGATTTAGAACATGTTCATTGAAAACTGTTTACAAATATAGTTCACAGCAGAAAAACAACTAAACTGTCTCCAAATTCAACTCGCATAATAGTGCTGTTCAAGTTCTTGCTTTTGAATGGCAGAATAAACAGATTTTTGCATGTGTTCATGGACAACTGTTTAAAACTTGATTTCAAAGGTACAACATGGTAAATCATGTCTCATATAGTCCCCTATCATCAGTTCTACCAGTACTGCACTAGTTTTTGCTTGAACATTGAGTTAAACATGATTTGGAACATGTTTTTGGAAAAGTGTCTAAAATGCCATATAGTGACTCTTGCTATCGAGCATTCCAGTGTTGTAATAGTTGAAGTGTGGAATCAGCCTGAAAACATGATTTAGAACATGTTCATTGAAAACTGTTTACAAATATAGTTCACAGCAGAAAAACAACTAAACTGTCTCCAAATTCAACTCGCATAATAGTGCTGTTCAAGTTCTTGCTTTTGAATGGCAGAATAAACAGATTTTTGCATGAGTTCATGGACAACTGTTTAAAACTTGATTTCAAAGTTACAACATGGTAAATAATGTCTCATATAGTCCCCTATCATCAGTTCTACCAGTACTGCACTAGTTTTTGCTTGAACATTGAGTTAAACATGATTTGGAACATGTTTTTGGAAAAGTGTCTAAAATGCCATATAGTGACTCTTGCTATCGAGCATTCCAGTGTTGTAATAGTTGAAGTGTGGAATCAGCCTGAAAACATGATTTAGAACATGTTCATTGAAAACTGTTTACAAATATAGTTCACAGCAGAAAAACAACTAAACTGTCTCCAAATTCAACTCGCATAATAGTGCTGTTCAAGTTCTTGCTTTTGAATGGCAGAATAAACAGATTTTTGCATGTGTTCATGGACAACTGTTTAAAACTTGATTTCAAAGTTACAACATGGTAAATAATGTCTCATATAGTCCCCTATCATCAGTTCTACCAGTACTGCACTAGTTTTTGCTTGAACATTGAGTTAAACATGATTTGGAACATGTTTTTGGAAAAGTGTCTAAAATGCCATATAGTGACTCTTGCTATCGAGCATTCCAGTGTTGTAATAGTTGAAGTGTGGAATCAGCCTGAAAACATGATTTAGAACATGTTCATTGAAAACTGTTTACAAATATAGTTCACAGCAGAAAAACAACTAAACTGTCTCCAAATTCAACTCGCATAATAGTGCTGTTCAAGTTCTTGCTTTTGAATGGCAGAATAAACAGTTTTTGCATGTGTTCATGGACAACTGTTTAAAACTTGATTTCAAAGTTACAACATGGTAAATAATGTCTCATATAGTCCCCTATCATCAGTTCTACCAGTACTGCACTAGTTTTTGCTTGAACATTGAGTTAAACATGATTTGGAACATGTTTTTGGAAAAGTGTCTAAAATGCCATATAGTGACTCTTGCTATCGAGCATTCCAGTGTTGTAATAGTTGAAGTGTGGAATCAGCCTGAAAACATGATTTAGAACATGTTCATTGAAAACTGTTTACAAATATAGTTCACAGCAGAAAAACAACTAAACTGTCTCCAAATTCAACTCGCATAATAGTGCTGTTCAAGTTCTTGCTTTTGAATGGCAGAATAAACAGATTTTTGCATGTGTTCATGGACAACTGTTTAAAACTTGATTTCAAAGGTACAACATGGTAAATCATGTCTCATATAGTCCCCTATCATCAGTTCTACCAGTACTGCACTAGTTTTTGCTTGAACATTGAGTTAAACATGATTTGGAACATGTTTTTGGAAAAGTGTCTAAAATGCCATATAGTGACTCTTGCTATCGAGCATTCCAGTGTTGTAATAGTTGAAGTGTGGAATCAGCCTGAAAACATGATTTAGAACATGTTCATTGAAAACTGTTTACAAATATAGTTCACAGCAGAAAAACAACTAAACTGTCTCCAAATTCAACTCGCATAATAGTGCTGTTCAAGTTCTTGCTTTTGAATGGCAGAATAAACAGATTTTTGCATGTGTTCATGGACAACTGTTTAAAACTTGATTTCAAAGTTACAACATGGTAAATAATGTCTCATATAGTCCCCTATCATCAGTTCTACCAGTACTGCACTAGTTTTTGCTTGAACATTGAGTTAAACATGATTTGGAACATGTTTTTGGAAAAGTGTCTAAAATGCCATATAGTGACTCTTGCTATCGAGCATTCCAGTGTTGTAATAGTTGAAGTGTGGAATCAGCCTGAAAACATGATTTAGAACATGTTCATTGAAAACTGTTTACAAATATAGTTCACAGCAGAAAAACAACTAAACTGTCTCCAAATTCAACTCGCATAATAGTGCTGTTCAAGTTCTTGCTTTTGAATGGCAGAATAAACAGATTTTTGCATGTGTTCATGGACAACTGTTTAAAACTTGATTTCAAAGGTACAACATGGTAAATCATGTCTCATATAGTCCCCTATCATCAGTTCTACCAGTACTGCACTAGTTTTTGCTTGAACATTGAGTTAAACATGATTTGGAACATGTTTTTGGAAAAGTGTCTAAAATGCCATATAGTGACTCTTGCTATCGAGCATTCCAGTGTTGTAATAGTTGAAGTGTGGAATCAGCCTGAAAACATGATTTAGAACATGTTCATTGAAAACTGTTTACAAATATAGTTCACAGCAGAAAAACAACTAAACTGTCTCCAAATTCATCTCGCATAATAGTGCTGTTCAAGTTCTTGCTTTTGAATGGCAGAATAAACAGATTTTTGCATGAGTTCATGGACAACTGTTTAAAACTTGATTTCAAAGTTACAACATGGTAAATAATGTCTCATATAGTCCCCTATCATCAGTTCTACCAGTACTGCTCTAGTTTTTGCTTGAGCATTGAGTTAAACATGATTTGGAACATGTTTTTGGAAAAGTGTCTAAAATGCCATATAGTGACTCTTGCTATCGAGCATTCCAGTGTTGTAATAGTTGAAGTGTGGAATCAGCCTGAAAACATGATTTAGAACATGTTCATTGAAAACTGTTTACAAATATAGTTCACAGCAGAAAAACAACTAAACTGTCTCCAAATTCAACTCGCATAATAGTGCTGTTCAAGTTCTTGCTTTTGAATGGCAGAATAAACAGATTTTTGCATGTGTTCATGGACAACTGTTTAAAACTTGATTTCAAAGGTACAACATGGTAAATCATGTCTCATATAGTCCCCTATCATCAGTTCTACCAGTACTGCACTAGTTTTTGCTTGAACATTGAGTTAAACATGATTTGGAACATGTTTTTGGAAAAGTGTCTAAAATGCCATATAGTGACTCTTGCTATCGAGCATTCCAGTGTTGTAATAGTTGAAGTGTGGAATCAGCCTGAAAACATGATTTAGAACATGTTCATTGAAAACTGTTTACAAATATAGTTCACAGCAGAAAAACAACTAAACTGTCTCCAAATTCAACTCGCATAATAGTGCTGTTCAAGTTCTTGCTTTTGAATGGCAGAATAAACAGATTTTTGCATGTGTTCATGGACAACTGTTTAAAACTTGATTTCAAAGTTACAACATGGTAAATAATGTCTCATATAGTCCCCTATCATCAGTTCTACCAGTACTGCACTAGTTTTTGCTTGAACATTGAGTTAAACATGATTTGGAACATGTTTTTGGAAAAGTGTCTAAAATGCCATATAGTGACTCTTGCTATCGAGCATTCCAGTGTTGTAATAGTTGAAGTGTGGAATCAGCCTGAAAACATGATTTAGAACATGTTCATTGAAAACTGTTTACAAATATAGTTCACAGCAGAAAAACAACTAAACTGTCTCCAAATTCAACTCGCATAATAGTGCTGTTCAAGTTCTTGCTTTTGAATGGCAGAATAAACAGATTTTTGCATGTGTTCATGGACAACTGTTTAAAACTTGATTTCAAAGTTACAACATGGTAAATAATGTCTCATATAGTCCCCTATCATCAGTTCTACCAGTACTGCACTAGTTTTTGCTTGAACATTGAGTTAAACATGATTTGGAACATGTTTTTGGAAAAGTGTCTAAAATGCCATATAGTGACTCTTGCTATCGAGCATTCCAGTGTTGTAATAGTTGAAGTGTGGAATCAGCCTGAAAACATGATTTAGAACATGTTCATTGAAAACTGTTTACAAATATAGTTCACAGCAGAAAAACAACTAAACTGTCTCCAAATTCAACTCGCATAATAGTGCTGTTCAAGTTCTTGCTTTTGAATGGCAGAATAAACAGATTTTTGCATGTGTTCATGGACAACTGTTTAAAACTTGATTTCAAAGTTACAACATGGTAAATAATGTCTCATATAGTCCCCTATCATCAGTTCTACCAGTACTGCACTAGTTTTTGCTTGAACATTGAGTTAAACATGATTTGGAACATGTTTTTGGAAAAGTGTCTAAAATGCCATATAGTGACTCTTGCTATCGAGCATTCCAGTGTTGTAATAGTTGAAGTGTGGAATCAGCCTGAAAACATGATTTAGAACATGTTCATTGAAAACTGTTTACAAATATAGTTCACAGCAGAAAAACAACTAAACTGTCTCCAAATTCAACTCGCATAATAGTGCTGTTCAAGTTCTTGCTTTTGAATGGCAGAATAAACAGATTTTTGCATGTGTTCATGGACAACTGTTTAAAACTTGATTTCAAAGGTACAACATGGTAAATCATGTCTCATATAGTCCCCTATCATCAGTTCTACCAGTACTGCACTAGTTTTTGCTTGAACATTGAGTTAAACATGATTTGGAACATGTTTTTGGAAAAGTGTCTAAAATGCCATATAGTGACTCTTGCTATCGAGCATTCCAGTGTTGTAATAGTTGAAGTGTGGAATCAGCCTGAAAACATGATTTAGAACATGTTCATTGAAAACTGTTTACAAATATAGTTCACAGCAGAAAAACAACTAAACTGTCTCCAAATTCAACTCGCATAATAGTGCTGTTCAAGTTCTTGCTTTTGAATGGCAGAATAAACAGTTTTTGCATGAGTTCATGGACAACTGTTTAAAACTTGATTTCAAAGTTACAACATGGTAAATAATGTCTCATATAGTCCCCTATCATCAGTTCTACCAGTACTGCACTAGTTTTTGCTTGAACATTGAGTTAAACATGATTTGGAACATGTTTTTGGAAAAGTGTCTAAAATGCCATATAGTGACTCTTGCTATCGAGCATTCCAGTGTTGTAATAGTTGAAGTGTGGAATCAGCCTGAAAACATGATTTAGAACATGTTCATTGAAAACTGTTTACAAATATAGTTCACAGCAGAAAAACAACTAAACTGTCTCCAAATTCAACTCGCATAATAGTGCTGTTCAAGTTCTTGCTTTTGAATGGCAGAATAAACAGATTTTTGCATGTGTTCATGGACAACTGTTTAAAACTTGATTTCAAAGTTACAACATGGTAAATCATGTCTCATATAGTCCCCTATCATCAGTTCTACCAGTACTGCACTAGTTTTTGCTTGAACATTGAGTTAAACATGATTTGGAACATGTTTTTGGAAAAGTGTCTAAAATGCCATAT
Source organism: Brachymystax lenok tsinlingensis (assembly GCA_030435695.1). NCBI lineage: Eukaryota > Metazoa > Chordata > Actinopteri > Salmoniformes > Salmonidae > Brachymystax > Brachymystax lenok. The sequence continues at coordinate 79,921 of JAGFMH010000031.1, read as the reverse complement.
AGTGACTCTTGCTATCGAGCATTCCAGTGTTGTAATAGTTGAAGTGTGGAATCAGCCTGAAAACATGATTTAGAACATGTTCATTGAAAACTGTTTACAAATATAGTTCACAGCAGAAAAACAACTAAACTGTCTCCAAATTCAACTCGCATAATAGTGCTGTTCAAGTTCTTGCTTTTGAATGGCAGAATAAACAGTTTTTGCATGTGTTCATGGACAACTGTTTAAAACTTGATTTCAAAGTTACAACATGGTAAATAATGTCTCATATAGTCCCCTATCATCAGTTCTACCAGTACTGCACTAGTTTTTGCTTGAACATTGAGTTAAACATGATTTGGAACATGTTTTTGGAAAAGTGTCTAAAATGCCATATAGTGACTCTTGCTATCGAGCATTCCAGTGTTGTAATAGTTGAAGTGTGGAATCAGCCTGAAAACATGATTTAGAACATGTTCATTGAAAACTGTTTACAAATATAGTTCACAGCAGAAAAACAACTAAACTGTCTCCAAATTCAACTCGCATAATAGTGCTGTTCAAGTTCTTGCTTTTGAATGGCAGAATAAACAGATTTTTGCATGTGTTCATGGACAACTGTTTAAAACTTGATTTCAAAGGTACAACATGGTAAATCATGTCTCATATAGTCCCCTATCATCAGTTCTACCAGTACTGCACTAGTTTTTGCTTGAACATTGAGTTAAACATGATTTGGAACATGTTTTTGGAAAAGTGTCTAAAATGCCATATAGTGACTCTTGCTATCGAGCATTCCAGTGTTGTAATAGTTGAAGTGTGGAATCAGCCTGAAAACATGATTTAGAACATGTTCATTGAAAACTGTTTACAAATATAGTTCACAGCAGAAAAACAACTAAACTGTCTCCAAATTCATCTCGCATAATAGTGCTGTTCAAGTTCTTGCTTTTGAATGGCAGAATAAACAGTTTTTGCATGAGTTCATGGACAACTGTTTAAAACTTGATTTCAAAGTTACAACATGGTAAATAATGTCTCATATAGTCCCCTATCATCAGTTCTACCAGTACTGCACTAGTTTTTGCTTGAACATTGAGTTAAACATGATTTGGAACATGTTTTTGGAAAAGTGTCTAAAATGCCATATAGTGACTCTTGCTATCGAGCATTCCAGTGTTGTAATAGTTGAAGTGTGGAATCAGCCTGAAAACATGATTTAGAACATGTTCATTGAAAACTGTTTACAAATATAGTTCACAGCAGAAAAACAACTAAACTGTCTCCAAATTCAACTCGCATAATAGTGCTGTTCAAGTTCTTGCTTTTGAATGGCAGAATAAACAGATTTTTGCATGTGTTCATGGACAACTGTTTAAAACTTGATTTCAAAGGTACAACATGGTAAATCATGTCTCATATAGTCCCCTATCATCAGTTCTACCAGTACTGCACTAGTTTTTGCTTGAACATTGAGTTAAACATGATTTGGAACATGTTTTTGGAAAAGTGTCTAAAATGCCATATAGTGACTCTTGCTATCGAGCATTCCAGTGTTGTAATAGTTGAAGTGTGGAATCAGCCTGAAAACATGATTTAGAACATGTTCATTGAAAACTGTTTACAAATATAGTTCACAGCAGAAAAACAACTAAACTGTCTCCAAATTCAACTCGCATAATAGTGCTGTTCAAGTTCTTGCTTTTGAATGGCAGAATAAACAGATTTTTGCATGTGTTCATGGACAACTGTTTAAAACTTGATTTCAAAGTTACAACATGGTAAATAATGTCTCATATAGTCCCCTATCATCAGTTCTACCAGTACTGCACTAGTTTTTGCTTGAACATTGAGTTAAACATGATTTGGAACATGTTTTTGGAAAAGTGTCTAAAATGCCATATAGTGACTCTTGCTATCGAGCATTCCAGTGTTGTAATAGTTGAAGTGTGGAATCAGCCTGAAAACATGATTTAGAACATGTTCATTGAAAACTGTTTACAAATATAGTTCACAGCAGAAAAACAACTAAACTGTCTCCAAATTCAACTCGCATAATAGTGCTGTTCAAGTTCTTGCTTTTGAATGGCAGAATAAACAGATTTTTGCATGTGTTCATGGACAACTGTTTAAAACTTGATTTCAAAGGTACAACATGGTAAATCATGTCTCATATAGTCCCCTATCATCAGTTCTACCAGTACTGCACTAGTTTTTGCTTGAACATTGAGTTAAACATGATTTGGAACATGTTTTTGGAAAAGTGTCTAAAATGCCATATAGTGACTCTTGCTATCGAGCATTCCAGTGTTGTAATAGTTGAAGTGTGGAATCAGCCTGAAAACATGATTTAGAACATGTTCATTGAAAACTGTTTACAAATATAGTTCACAGCAGAAAAACAACTAAACTGTCTCCAAATTCAACTCGCATAATAGTGCTGTTCAAGTTCTTGCTTTTGAATGGCAGAATAAACAGTTTTTGCATGTGTTCATGGACAACTGTTTAAAACTTGATTTCAAAGTTACAACATGGTAAATAATGTCTCATATAGTCCCCTATCATCAGTTCTACCAGTACTGCACTAGTTTTTGCTTGAACATTGAGTTAAACATGATTTGGAACATGTTTTTGGAAAAGTGTCTAAAATGCCATATAGTGACTCTTGCTATCGAGCATTCCAGTGTTGTAATAGTTGAAGTGTGGAATCAGCCTGAAAACATGATTTAGAACATGTTCATTGAAAACTGTTTACAAATATAGTTCACAGCAGAAAAACAACTAAACTGTCTCCAAATTCAACTCGCATAATAGTGCTGTTCAAGTTCTTGCTTTTGAATGGCAGAATAAACAGATTTTTGCATGTGTTCATGGACAACTGTTTAAAACTTGATTTCAAAGGTACAACATGGTAAATCATGTCTCATATAGTCCCCTATCATCAGTTCTACCAGTACTGCACTAGTTTTTGCTTGAACATTGAGTTAAACATGATTTGGAACATGTTTTTGGAAAAGTGTCTAAAATGCCATATAGTGACTCTTGCTATCGAGCATTCCAGTGTTGTAATAGTTGAAGTGTGGAATCAGCCTGAAAACATGATTTAGAACATGTTCATTGAAAACTGTTTACAAATATAGTTCACAGCAGAAAAACAACTAAACTGTCTCCAAATTCAACTCGCATAATAGTGCTGTTCAAGTTCTTGCTTTTGAATGGCAGAATAAACAGATTTTTGCATGTGTTCATGGACAACTGTTTAAAACTTGATTTCAAAGGTACAACATGGTAAATCATGTCTCATATAGTCCCCTATCATCAGTTCTACCAGTACTGCACTAGTTTTTGCTTGAACATTGAGTTAAACATGATTTGGAACATGTTTTTGGAAAAGTGTCTAAAATGCCATATAGTGACTCTTGCTATCGAGCATTCCAGTGTTGTAATAGTTGAAGTGTGGAATCAGCCTGAAAACATGATTTAGAACATGTTCATTGAAAACTGTTTACAAATATAGTTCACAGCAGAAAAACAACTAAACTGTCTCCAAATTCAACTCGCATAATAGTGCTGTTCAAGTTCTTGCTTTTGAATGGCAGAATAAACAGATTTTTGCATGTGTTCATGGACAACTGTTTAAAACTTGATTTCAAAGTTACAACATGGTAAATAATGTCTCATATAGTCCCCTATCATCAGTTCTACCAGTACTGCACTAGTTTTGCTTGAACATTGAGTTAAACATGATTTGGAACATGTTTTTGGAAAAGTGTCTAAAATGCCATATAGTGACTCTTGCTATCGAGCATTCCAGTGTTGTAATAGTTGAAGTGTGGAATCAGCCTGAAAACATGATTTAGAACATGTTCATTGAAAACTGTTTACAAATATAGTTCACAGCAGAAAAACAACTAAACTGTCTCCAAATTCAACTCGCATAATAGTGCTGTTCAAGTTCTTGCTTTTGAATGGCAGAATAAACAGATTTTTGCATGTGTTCATGGACAACTGTTTAAAACTTGATTTCAAAGTTACAACATGGTAAATAATGTCTCATATAGTCCCCTATCATCAGTTCTACCAGTACTGCACTAGTTTTTGCTTGAACATTGAGTTAAACATGATTTGGAACATGTTTTTGGAAAAGTGTCTAAAATGCCATATAGTGACTCTTGCTATCGAGCATTCCAGTGTTGTAATAGTTGAAGTGTGGAATCAGCCTGAAAACATGATTTAGAACATGTTCATTGAAAACTGTTTACAAATATAGTTCACAGCAGAAAAACAACTAAACTGTCTCCAAATTCAACTCGCATAATAGTGCTGTTCAAGTTCTTGCTTTTGAATGGCAGAATAAACAGATTTTTGCATGTGTTCATGGACAACTGTTTAAAACTTGATTTCAAAGGTACAACATGGTAAATCATGTCTCATATAGTCCCTATCATCAGTTCTACCAGTACTGCACTAGTTTTTGCTTGAACATTGAGTTAAACATGATTTGGAACATGTTTTTGGAAAAGTGTCTAAAATGCCATATAGTGACTCTTGCTATCGAGCATTCCAGTGTTGTAATAGTTGAAGTGTGGAATCAGCCTGAAAACATGATTTAGAACATGTTCATTGAAAACTGTTTACAAATATAGTTCACAGCAGAAAAACAACTAAACTGTCTCCAAATTCAACTCGCATAATAGTGCTGTTCAAGTTCTTGCTTTTGAATGGCAGAATAAACAGATTTTTGCATGTGTTCATGGACAACTGTTTAAAACTTGATTTCAAAGTTACAACATGGTAAATAATGTCTCATATAGTCCCCTATCATCAGTTCTACCAGTACTGCACTAGTTTTTGCTTGAACATTGAGTTAAACATGATTTGGAACATGTTTTTGGAAAAGTGTCTAAAATGCCATATAGTGACTCTTGCTATCGAGCATTCCAGTGTTGTAATAGTTGAAGTGTGGAATCAGCCTGAAAACATGATTTAGAACATGTTCATTGAAAACTGTTTACAAATATAGTTCACAGCAGAAAAACAACTAAACTGTCTCCAAATTCAACTCGCATAATAGTGCTGTTCAAGTTCTTGCTTTTGAATGGCAGAATAAACAGATTTTTGCATGTGTTCATGGACAACTGTTTAAAACTTGATTTCAAAGGTACAACATGGTAAATCATGTCTCATATAGTCCCCTATCATCAGTTCTACCAGTACTGCACTAGTTTTTGCTTGAACATTGAGTTAAACATGATTTGGAACATGTTTTTGGAAAAGTGTCTAAAATGCCATATAGTGACTCTTGCTATCGAGCATTCCAGTGTTGTAATAGTTGAAGTGTGGAATCAGCCTGAAAACATGATTTAGAACATGTTCATTGAAAACTGTTTACAAATATAGTTCACAGCAGAAAAACAACTAAACTGTCTCCAAATTCAACTCGCATAATAGTGCTGTTCAAGTTCTTGCTTTTGAATGGCAGAATAAACAGATTTTTGCATGTGTTCATGGACAACTGTTTAAAACTTGATTTCAAAGGTACAACATGGTAAATCATGTCTCATATAGTCCCCTATCATCAGTTCTACCAGTACTGCACTAGTTTTTGCTTGAACATTGAGTTAAACATGATTTGGAACATGTTTTTGGAAAAGTGTCTAAAATGCCATATAGTGACTCTTGCTATCGAGCATTCCAGTGTTGTAATAGTTGAAGTGTGGAATCAGCCTGAAAACATGATTTAGAACATGTTCATTGAAAACTGTTTACAAATATAGTTCACAGCAGAAAAACAACTAAACTGTCTCCAAATTCAACTCGCATAATAGTGCTGTTCAAGTTCTTGCTTTTGAATGGCAGAATAAACAGATTTTTGCATGTGTTCATGGACAACTGTTTAAAACTTGATTTCAAAGTTACAACATGGTAAATAATGTCTCATATAGTCCCCTATCATCAGTTCTACCAGTACTGCACTAGTTTTTGCTTGAACATTGAGTTAAACATGATTTGGAACATGTTTTTGGAAAAGTGTCTAAAATGCCATATAGTGACTCTTGCTATCGAGCATTCCAGTGTTGTAATAGTTGAAGTGTGGAATCAGCCTGAAAACATGATTTAGAACATGTTCATTGAAAACTGTTTACAAATATAGTTCACAGCAGAAAAACAACTAAACTGTCTCCAAATTCAACTCGCATAATAGTGCTGTTCAAGTTCTTGCTTTTGAATGGCAGAATAAACAGATTTTTGCATGTGTTCATGGACAACTGTTTAAAACTTGATTTCAAAGGTACAACATGGTAAATCATGTCTCATATAGTCCCCTATCATCAGTTCTACCAGTACTGCACTAGTTTTTGCTTGAACATTGAGTTAAACATGATTTGGAACATGTTTTTGGAAAAGTGTCTAAAATGCCATATAGTGACTCTTGCTATCGAGCATTCCAGTGTTGTAATAGTTGAAGTGTGGAATCAGCCTGAAAACATGATTTAGAACATGTTCATTGAAAACTGTTTACAAATATAGTTCACAGCAGAAAAACAACTAAACTGTCTCCAAATTCAACTCGCATAATAGTGCTGTTCAAGTTCTTGCTTTTGAATGGCAGAATAAACAGATTTTTGCATGTGTTCATGGACAACTGTTTAAAACTTGATTTCAAAGTTACAACATGGTAAATAATGTCTCATATAGTCCCCTATCATCAGTTCTACCAGTACTGCACTAGTTTTTGCTTGAACATTGAGTTAAACATGATTTGGAACATGTTTTTGGAAAAGTGTCTAAAATGCCATATAGTGACTCTTGCTATCGAGCATTCCAGTGTTGTAATAGTTGAAGTGTGGAATCAGCCTGAAAACATGATTTAGAACATGTTCATTGAAAACTGTTTACAAATATAGTTCACAGCAGAAAAACAACTAAACTGTCTCCAAATTCAACTCGCATAATAGTGCTGTTCAAGTTCTTGCTTTTGAATGGCAGAATAAACAGATTTTTGCATGTGTTCATGGACAACTGTTTAAAACTTGATTTCAAAGGTACAACATGGTAAATCATGTCTCATATAGTCCCCTATCATCAGTTCTACCAGTACTGCACTAGTTTTTGCTTGAACATTGAGTTAAACATGATTTGGAACATGTTTTTGGAAAAGTGTCTAAAATGCCATATAGTGACTCTTGCTATCGAGCATTCCAGTGTTGTAATAGTTGAAGTGTGGAATCAGCCTGAAAACATGATTTAGAACATGTTCATTGAAAACTGTTTACAAATATAGTTCACAGCAGAAAAACAACTAAACTGTCTCCAAATTCAACTCGCATAATAGTGCTGTTCAAGTTCTTGCTTTTGAATGGCAGAATAAACAGATTTTTGCATGTGTTCATGGACAACTGTTTAAAACTTGATTTCAAAGTTACAACATGGTAAATCATGTCTCATATAGTCCCCTATCATCAGTTCTACCAGTACTGCACTAGTTTTTGCTTGAACATTGAGTTAAACATGATTTGGAACATGTTTTTGGAAAAGTGTCTAAAATGCCATATAGTGACTCTTGCTATCGAGCATTCCAGTGTTGTAATAGTTGAAGTGTGGAATCAGCCTGAAAACATGATTTAGAACATGTTCATTGAAAACTGTTTACAAATATAGTTCACAGCAGAAAAACAACTAAACTGTCTCCAAATTCAACTCGCATAATAGTGCTGTTCAAGTTCTTGCTTTTGAATGGCAGAATAAACAGATTTTTGCATGTGTTCATGGACAACTGTTTAAAACTTGATTTCAAAGTTACAACATGGTAAATAATGTCTCATATAGTCCCCTATCATCAGTTCTACCAGTACTGCACTAGTTTTTGCTTGAACATTGAGTTAAACATGATTTGGAACATGTTTTTGGAAAAGTGTCTAAAATGCCATATAGTGACTCTTGCTATCGAGCATTCCAGTGTTGTAATAGTTGAAGTGTGGAATCAGCCTGAAAACATGATTTAGAACATGTTCATTGAAAACTGTTTACAAATATAGTTCACAGCAGAAAAACAACTAAACTGTCTCCAAATTCAACTCGCATAATAGTGCTGTTCAAGTTCTTGCTTTTGAATGGCAGAATAAACAGATTTTTGCATGTGTTCATGGACAACTGTTTAAAACTTGATTTCAAAGGTACAACATGGTAAATCATGTCTCATATAGTCCCCTATCATCAGTTCTACCAGTACTGCACTAGTTTTTGCTTGAACATTGAGTTAAACATGATTTGGAACATGTTTTTGGAAAAGTGTCTAAAATGCCATATAGTGACTCTTGCTATCGAGCATTCCAGTGTTGTAATAGTTGAAGTGTGGAATCAGCCTGAAAACATGATTTAGAACATGTTCATTGAAAACTGTTTACAAATATAGTTCACAGCAGAAAAACAACTAAACTGTCTCCAAATTCAACTCGCATAATAGTGCTGTTCAAGTTCTTGCTTTTGAATGGCAGAATAAACAGATTTTTGCATGTGTTCATGGACAACTGTTTAAAACTTGATTTCAAAGTTACAACATGGTAAATCATGTCTCATATAGTCCCCTATCATCAGTTCTACCAGTACTGCACTAGTTTTTGCTTGAACATTGAGTTAAACATGATTTGGAACATGTTTTTGGAAAAGTGTCTAAAATGCCATATAGTGACTCTTGCTATCGAGCATTCCAGTGTTGTAATAGTTGAAGTGTGGAATCAGCCTGAAAACATGATTTAGAACATGTTCATTGAAAACTGTTTACAAATATAGTTCACAGCAGAAAAACAACTAAACTGTCTCCAAATTCAACTCGCATAATAGTGCTGTTCAAGTTCTTGCTTTTGAATGGCAGAATAAACAGATTTTTGCATGTGTTCATGGACAACTGTTTAAAACTTGATTTCAAAGTTACAACATGGTAAATAATGTCTCATATAGTCCCCTATCATCAGTTCTACCAGTACTGCACTAGTTTTTGCTTGAACATTGAGTTAAACATGATTTGGAACATGTTTTTGGAAAAGTGTCTAAAATGCCATATAGTGACTCTTGCTATCGAGCATTCCAGTGTTGTAATAGTTGAAGTGTGGAATCAGCCTGAAAACATGATTTAGAACATGTTCATTGAAAACTGTTTACAAATATAGTTCACAGCAGAAAAACAACTAAACTGTCTCCAAATTCAACTCGCATAATAGTGCTGTTCAAGTTCTTGCTTTTGAATGGCAGAATAAACAGATTTTTGCATGTGTTCATGGACAACTGTTTAAAACTTGATTTCAAAGGTACAACATGGTAAATCATGTCTCATATAGTCCCTATCATCAGTTCTACCAGTACTGCACTAGTTTTTGCTTGAACATTGAGTTAAACATGATTTGGAACATGTTTTTGGAAAAGTGTCTAAAATGCCATATAGTGACTCTTGCTATCGAGCATTCCAGTGTTGTAATAGTTGAAGTGTGGAATCAGCCTGAAAACATGATTTAGAACATGTTCATTGAAAACTGTTTACAAATATAGTTCACAGCAGAAAAACAACTAAACTGTCTCCAAATTCAACTCGCATAATAGTGCTGTTCAAGTTCTTGCTTTTGAATGGCAGAATAAACAGATTTTTGCATGTGTTCATGGACAACTGTTTAAAACTTGATTTCAAAGTTACAACATGGTAAATAATGTCTCATATAGTCCCCTATCATCAGTTCTACCAGTACTGCACTAGTTTTTGCTTGAACATTGAGTTAAACATGATTTGGAACATGTTTTTGGAAAAGTGTCTAAAATGCCATATAGTGACTCTTGCTATCGAGCATTCCAGTGTTGTAATAGTTGAAGTGTGGAATCAGCCTGAAAACATGATTTAGAACATGTTCATTGAAAACTGTTTACAAATATAGTTCACAGCAGAAAAACAACTAAACTGTCTCCAAATTCAACTCGCATAATAGTGCTGTTCAAGTTCTTGCTTTTGAATGGCAGAATAAACAGATTTTTGCATGTGTTCATGGACAACTGTTTAAAACTTGATTTCAAAGGTACAACATGGTAAATCATGTCTCATATAGTCCCCTATCATCAGTTCTACCAGTACTGCACTAGTTTTTGCTTGAACATTGAGTTAAACATGATTTGGAACATGTTTTTGGAAAAGTGTCTAAAATGCCATATAGTGACTCTTGCTATCGAGCATTCCAGTGTTGTAATAGTTGAAGTGTGGAATCAGCCTGAAAACATGATTTAGAACATGTTCATTGAAAACTGTTTACAAATATAGTTCACAGCAGAAAAACAACTAAACTGTCTCCAAATTCAACTCGCATAATAGTGCTGTTCAAGTTCTTGCTTTTGAATGGCAGAATAAACAGATTTTTGCATGTGTTCATGGACAACTGTTTAAAACTTGATTTCAAAGGTACAACATGGTAAATCATGTCTCATATAGTCCCCTATCATCAGTTCTACCAGTACTGCACTAGTTTTTGCTTGAACATTGAGTTAAACATGATTTGGAACATGTTTTTGGAAAAGTGTCTAAAATGCCATATAGTGACTCTTGCTATCGAGCATTCCAGTGTTGTAATAGTTGAAGTGTGGAATCAGCCTGAAAACATGATTTAGAACATGTTCATTGAAAACTGTTTACAAATATAGTTCACAGCAGAAAAACAACTAAACTGTCTCCAAATTCAACTCGCATAATAGTGCTGTTCAAGTTCTTGCTTTTGAATGGCAGAATAAACAGATTTTTGCATGTGTTCATGGACAACTGTTTAAAACTTGATTTCAAAGTTACAACATGGTAAATCATGTCTCATATAGTCCCCTATCATCAGTTCTACCAGTACTGCACTAGTTTTTGCTTGAACATTGAGTTAAACATGATTTGGAACATGTTTTTGGAAAAGTGTCTAAAATGCCATATAGTGACTCTTGCTATCGAGCATTCCAGTGTTGTAATAGTTGAAGTGTGGAATCAGCCTGAAAACATGATTTAGAACATGTTCATTGAAAACTGTTTACAAATATAGTTCACAGCAGAAAAACAACTAAACTGTCTCCAAATTCAACTCGCATAATAGTGCTGTTCAAGTTCTTGCTTTTGAATGGCAGAATAAACAGATTTTTGCATGTGTTCATGGACAACTGTTTAAAACTTGATTTCAAAGTTACAACATGGTAAATCATGTCTCATATAGTCCCCTATCATCAGTTCTACCAGTACTGCACTAGTTTTTGCTTGAACATTGAGTTAAACATGATTTGGAACATGTTTTTGGAAAAGTGTCTAAAATGCCATATAGTGACTCTTGCTATCGAGCATTCCAGTGTTGTAATAGTTGAAGTGTGGAATCAGCCTGAAAACATGATTTAGAACATGTTCATTGAAAACTGTTTACAAATATAGTTCACAGCAGAAAAACAACTAAACTGTCTCCAAATTCAACTCGCATAATAGTGCTGTTCAAGTTCTTGCTTTTGAATGGCAGAATAAACAGATTTTTGCATGTGTTCATGGACAACTGTTTAAAACTTGATTTCAAAGGTACAACATGGTAAATCATGTCTCATATAGTCCCCTATCATCAGTTCTACCAGTACTGCACTAGTTTTTGCTTGAACATTGAGTTAAACATGATTTGGAACATGTTTTTGGAAAAGTGTCTAAAATGCCATATAGTGACTCTTGCTATCGAGCATTCCAGTGTTGTAATAGTTGAAGTGTGGAATCAGCCTGAAAACATGATTTAGAACATGTTCATTGAAAACTGTTTACAAATATAGTTCACAGCAGAAAAACAACTAAACTGTCTCCAAATTCAACTCGCATAATAGTGCTGTTCAAGTTCTTGCTTTTGAATGGCAGAATAAACAGATTTTTGCATGTGTTCATGGACAACTGTTTAAAACTTGATTTCAAAGTTACAACATGGTAAATCATGTCTCATATAGTCCCTATCATCAGTTCTACCAGTACTGCACTAGTTTTTGCTTGAACATTGAGTTAAACATGATTTGGAACATGTTTTTGGAAAAGTGTCTAAAATGCCATATAGTGACTCTTGCTATCGAGCATTCCAGTGTTGTAATAGTTGAAGTGTGGAATCAGCCTGAAAACATGATTTAGAACATGTTCATTGAAAACTGTTTACAAATATAGTTCACAGCAGAAAAACAACTAAACTGTCTCCAAATTCAACTCGCATAATAGTGCTGTTCAAGTTCTTGCTTTTGAATGGCAGAATAAACAGATTTTTGCATGTGTTCATGGACAACTGTTTAAAACTTGATTTCAAAGGTACAACATGGTAAATCATGTCTCATATAGTCCCCTATCATCAGTTCTACCAGTACTGCACTAGTTTTTGCTTGAACATTGAGTTAAACATGATTTGGAACATGTTTTTGGAAAAGTGTCTAAAATGCCATATAGTGACTCTTGCTATCGAGCATTCCAGTGTTGTAATAGTTGAAGTGTGGAATCAGCCTGAAAACATGATTTAGAACATGTTCATTGAAAACTGTTTACAAATATAGTTCACAGCAGAAAAACAACTAAACTGTCTCCAAATTCAACTCGCATAATAGTGCTGTTCAAGTTCTTGCTTTTGAATGGCAGAATAAACAGATTTTTGCATGTGTTCATGGACAACTGTTTAAAACTTGATTTCAAAGGTACAACATGGTAAATCATGTCTCATATAGTCCCCTATCATCAGTTCTACCAGTACTGCACTAGTTTTTGCTTGAACATTGAGTTAAACATGATTTGGAACATGTTTTTGGAAAAGTGTCTAAAATGCCATATAGTGACTCTTGCTATCGAGCATTCCAGTGTTGTAATAGTTGAAGTGTGGAATCAGCCTGAAAACATGATTTAGAACATGTTCATTGAAAACTGTTTACAAATATAGTTCACAGCAGAAAAACAACTAAACTGTCTCCAAATTCAACTCGCATAATAGTGCTGTTCAAGTTCTTGCTTTTGAATGGCAGAATAAACAGATTTTTGCATGTGTTCATGGACAACTGTTTAAAACTTGATTTCAAAGGTACAACATGGTAAATCATGTCTCATATAGTCCCCTATCATCAGTTCTACCAGTACTGCACTAGTTTTTGCTTGAACATTGAGTTAAACATGATTTGGAACATGTTTTTGGAAAAGTGTCTAAAATGCCATATAGTGACTCTTGCTATCGAGCATTCCAGTGTTGTAATAGTTGAAGTGTGGAATCAGCCTGAAAACATGATTTAGAACATGTTCATTGAAAACTGTTTACAAATATAGTTCACAGCAGAAAAACAACTAAACTGTCTCCAAATTCAACTCGCATAATAGTGCTGTTCAAGTTCTTGCTTTTGAATGGCAGAATAAACAGATTTTTGCATGTGTTCATGGACAACTGTTTAAAACTTGATTTCAAAGTTACAACATGGTAAATCATGTCTCATATAGTCCCCTATCATCAGTTCTACCAGTACTGCACTAGTTTTTGCTTGAACATTGAGTTAAACATGATTTGGAACATGTTTTTGGAAAAGTGTCTAAAATGCCATATAGTGACTCTTGCTATCGAGCATTCCAGTGTTGTAATAGTTGAAGTGTGGAATCAGCCTGAAAACATGATTTAGAACATGTTCATTGAAAACTGTTTACAAATATAGTTCACAGCAGAAAAACAACTAAACTGTCTCCAAATTCAACTCGCATAATAGTGCTGTTCAAGTTCTTGCTTTTGAATGGCAGAATAAACAGATTTTTGCATGTGTTCATGGACAACTGTTTAAAACTTGATTTCAAAGGTACAACATGGTAAATCATGTCTCATATAGTCCCCTATCATCAGTTCTACCAGTACTGCACTAGTTTTTGCTTGAACATTGAGTTAAACATGATTTGGAACATGTTTTTGGAAAAGTGTCTAAAATGCCATATAGTGACTCTTGCTATCGAGCATTCCAGTGTTGTAATAGTTGAAGTGTGGAATCAGCCTGAAAACATGATTTAGAACATGTTCATTGAAAACTGTTTACAAATATAGTTCACAGCAGAAAAACAACTAAACTGTCTCCAAATTCAACTCGCATAATAGTGCTGTTCAAGTTCTTGCTTTTGAATGGCAGAATAAACAGATTTTTGCATGTGTTCATGGACAACTGTTTAAAACTTGATTTCAAAGTTACAACATGGTAAATCATGTCTCATATAGTCCCCTATCATCAGTTCTACCAGTACTGCACTAGTTTTTGCTTGAACATTGAGTTAAACATGATTTGGAACATGTTTTTGGAAAAGTGTCTAAAATGCCATATAGTGACTCTTGCTATCGAGCATTCCAGTGTTGTAATAGTTGAAGTGTGGAATCAGCCTGAAAACATGATTTAGAACATGTTCATTGAAAACTGTTTACAAATATAGTTCACAGCAGAAAAACAACTAAACTGTCTCCAAATTCAACTCGCATAATAGTGCTGTTCAAGTTCTTGCTTTTGAATGGCAGAATAAACAGATTTTTGCATGTGTTCATGGACAACTGTTTAAAACTTGATTTCAAAGGTACAACATGGTAAATCATGTCTCATATAGTCCCTATCATCAGTTCTACCAGTACTGCACTAGTTTTTGCTTGAACATTGAGTTAAACATGATTTGGAACATGTTTTTGGAAAAGTGTCTAAAATGCCATATAGTGACTCTTGCTATCGAGCATTCCAGTGTTGTAATAGTTGAAGTGTGGAATCAGCCTGAAAACATGATTTAGAACATGTTCATTGAAAACTGTTTACAAATATAGTTCACAGCAGAAAAACAACTAAACTGTCTCCAAATTCAACTCGCATAATAGTGCTGTTCAAGTTCTTGCTTTTGAATGGCAGAATAAACAGATTTTTGCATGTGTTCATGGACAACTGTTTAAAACTTGATTTCAAAGGTACAACATGGTAAATCATGTCTCATATAGTCCCCTATCATCAGTTCTACCAGTACTGCACTAGTTTTTGCTTGAACATTGAGTTAAACATGATTTGGAACATGTTTTTGGAAAAGTGTCTAAAATGCCATATAGTGACTCTTGCTATCGAGCATTCCAGTGTTGTAATAGTTGAAGTGTGGAATCAGCCTGAAAACATGATTTAGAACATGTTCATTGAAAACTGTTTACAAATATAGTTCACAGCAGAAAAACAACTAAACTGTCTCCAAATTCAACTCGCATAATAGTGCTGTTCAAGTTCTTGCTTTTGAATGGCAGAATAAACAGATTTTTGCATGTGTTCATGGACAACTGTTTAAAACTTGATTTCAAAGGTACAACATGGTAAATCATGTCTCATATAGTCCCCTATCATCAGTTCTACCAGTACTGCACTAGTTTTTGCTTGAACATTGAGTTAAACATGATTTGGAACATGTTTTTGGAAAAGTGTCTAAAATGCCATATAGTGACTCTTGCTATCGAGCATTCCAGTGTTGTAATAGTTGAAGTGTGGAATCAGCCTGAAAACATGATTTAGAACATGTTCATTGAAAACTGTTTACAAATATAGTTCACAGCAGAAAAACAACTAAACTGTCTCCAAATTCAACTCGCATAATAGTGCTGTTCAAGTTCTTGCTTTTGAATGGCAGAATAAACAGATTTTTGCATGTGTTCATGGACAACTGTTTAAAACTTGATTTCAAAGGTACAACATGGTAAATCATGTCTCATATAGTCCCCTATCATCAGTTCTACCAGTACTGCACTAGTTTTTGCTTGAACATTGAGTTAAACATGATTTGGAACATGTTTTTGGAAAAGTGTCTAAAATGCCATATAGTGACTCTTGCTATCGAGCATTCCAGTGTTGTAATAGTTGAAGTGTGGAATCAGCCTGAAAACATGATTTAGAACATGTTCATTGAAAACTGTTTACAAATATAGTTCACAGCAGAAAAACAACTAAACTGTCTCCAAATTCAACTCGCATAATAGTGCTGTTCAAGTTCTTGCTTTTGAATGGCAGAATAAACAGATTTTTGCATGTGTTCATGGACAACTGTTTAAAACTTGATTTCAAAGTTACAACATGGTAAATCATGTCTCATATAGTCCCTATCATCAGTTCTACCAGTACTGCACTAGTTTTTGCTTGAACATTGAGTTAAACATGATTTGGAACATGTTTTTGGAAAAGTGTCTAAAATGCCATATAGTGACTCTTGCTATCGAGCATTCCAGTGTTGTAATAGTTGAAGTGTGGAATCAGCCTGAAAACATGATTTAGAACATGTTCATTGAAAACTGTTTACAAATATAGTTCACAGCAGAAAAACAACTAAACTGTCTCCAAATTCAACTCGCATAATAGTGCTGTTCAAGTTCTTGCTTTTGAATGGCAGAATAAACAGATTTTTGCATGTGTTCATGGACAACTGTTTAAAACTTGATTTCAAAGGTACAACATGGTAAATCATGTCTCATATAGTCCCCTATCATCAGTTCTACCAGTACTGCACTAGTTTTTGCTTGAACATTGAGTTAAACATGATTTGGAACATGTTTTTGGAAAAGTGTCTAAAATGCCATATAGTGACTCTTGCTATCGAGCATTCCAGTGTTGTAATAGTTGAAGTGTGGAATCAGCCTGAAAACATGATTTAGAACATGTTCATTGAAAACTGTTTACAAATATAGTTCACAGCAGAAAAACAACTAAACTGTCTCCAAATTCAACTCGCATAATAGTGCTGTTCAAGTTCTTGCTTTTGAATGGCAGAATAAACAGATTTTTGCATGTGTTCATGGACAACTGTTTAAAACTTGATTTCAAAGTTACAACATGGTAAATCATGTCTCATATAGTCCCCTATCATCAGTTCTACCAGTACTGCACTAGTTTTTGCTTGAACATTGAGTTAAACATGATTTGGAACATGTTTTTGGAAAAGTGTCTAAAATGCCATATAGTGACTCTTGCTATCGAGCATTCCAGTGTTGTAATAGTTGAAGTGTGGAATCAGCCTGAAAACATGATTTAGAACATGTTCATTGAAAACTGTTTACAAATATAGTTCACAGCAGAAAAACAACTAAACTGTCTCCAAATTCAACTCGCATAATAGTGCTGTTCAAGTTCTTGCTTTTGAATGGCAGAATAAACAGTTTTTGCATGTGTTCATGGACAACTGTTTAAAACTTGATTTCAAAGTTACAACATGGTAAATAATGTCTCATATAGTCCCCTATCATCAGTTCTACCAGTACTGCACTAGTTTTTGCTTGAACATTGAGTTAAACATGATTTGGAACATGTTTTTGGAAAAGTGTCTAAAATGCCATATAGTGACTCTTGCTATCGAGCATTCCAGTGTTGTAATAGTTGAAGTGTGGAATCAGCCTGAAAACATGATTTAGAACATGTTCATTGAAAACTGTTTACAAATATAGTTCACAGCAGAAAAACAACTAAACTGTCTCCAAATTCAACTCGCATAACAGTGCTGTTCAAGTTCTTGCTTTTGAATGGCAGAATAAACAGATTTTTGCATGTGTTCATGGACAACTGTTTAAAACTTGATTTCAAAGGTACAACATGGTAAATCATGTCTCATATAGTCCCCTATCATCAGTTCTACCAGTACTGCACTAGTTTTTGCTTGAACATTGAGTTAAACATGATTTGGAACATGTTTTTGGAAAAGTGTCTAAAATGCCATATAGTGACTCTTGCTATCGAGCATTCCAGTGTTGTAATAGTTGAAGTGTGGAATCAGCCTGAAAACATGATTTAGAACATGTTCATTGAAAACTGTTTACAAATATAGTTCACAGCAGAAAAACAACTAAACTGTCTCCAAATTCAACTCGCATAATAGTGCTGTTCAAGTTCTTGCTTTTGAATGGCAGAATAAACAGATTTTTGCATGTGTTCATGGACAACTGTTTAAAACTTGATTTCAAAGTTACAACATGGTAAATCATGTCTCATATAGTCCCCTATCATCAGTTCTACCAGTACTGCACTAGTTTTTGCTTGAACATTGAGTTAAACATGATTTGGAACATGTTTTTGGAAAAGTGTCTAAAATGCCATATAGTGACTCTTGCTATCGAGCATTCCAGTGTTGTAATAGTTGAAGTGTGGAATCAGCCTGAAAACATGATTTAGAACATGTTCATTGAAAACTGTTTACAAATATAGTTCACAGCAGAAAAACAACTAAACTGTCTCCAAATTCAACTCGCATAATAGTGCTGTTCAAGTTCTTGCTTTTGAATGGCAGAATAAACAGATTTTTGCATGTGTTCATGGACAACTGTTTAAAACTTGATTTCAAAGTTACAACATGGTAAATCATGTCTCATATAGTCCCCTATCATCAGTTCTACCAGTACTGCACTAGTTTTTGCTTGAACATTGAGTTAAACATGATTTGGAACATGTTTTTGGAAAAGTGTCTAAAATGCCATATAGTGACTCTTGCTATCGAGCATTCCAGTGTTGTAATAGTTGAAGTGTGGAATCAGCCTGAAAACATGATTTAGAACATGTTCATTGAAAACTGTTTACAAATATAGTTCACAGCAGAAAAACAACTAAACTGTCTCCAAATTCAACTCGCATAATAGTGCTGTTCAAGTTCTTGCTTTTGAATGGCAGAATAAACAGATTTTTGCATGTGTTCATGGACAACTGTTTAAAACTTGATTTCAAAGTTACAACATGGTAAATAATGTCTCATATAGTCCCCTATCATCAGTTCTACCAGTACTGCACTAGTTTTTGCTTGAACATTGAGTTAAACATGATTTGGAACATGTTTTTGGAAAAGTGTCTAAAATGCCATATAGTGACTCTTGCTATCGAGCATTCCAGTGTTGTAATAGTTGAAGTGTGGAATCAGCCTGAAAACATGATTTAGAACATGTTCATTGAAAACTGTTTACAAATATAGTTCACAGCAGAAAAACAACTAAACTGTCTCCAAATTCAACTCGCATAATAGTGCTGTTCAAGTTCTTGCTTTTGAATGGCAGAATAAACAGATTTTTGCATGTGTTCATGGACAACTGTTTAAAACTTGATTTCAAAGTTACAACATGGTAAATCATGTCTCATATAGTCCCCTATCATCAGTTCTACCAGTACTGCACTAGTTTTTGCTTGAACATTGAGTTAAACATGATTTGGAACATGTTTTTGGAAAAGTGTCTAAAATGCCATATAGTGACTCTTGCTATCGAGCATTCCAGTGTTGTAATAGTTGAAGTGTGGAATCAGCCTGAAAACATGATTTAGAACATGTTCATTGAAAACTGTTTACAAATATAGTTCACAGCAGAAAAACAACTAAACTGTCTCCAAATTCAACTCGCATAATAGTGCTGTTCAAGTTCTTGCTTTTGAATGGCAGAATAAACAGATTTTTGCATGTGTTCATGGACAACTGTTTAAAACTTGATTTCAAAGTTACAACATGGTAAATCATGTCTCATATAGTCCCCTATCATCAGTTCTACCAGTACTGCACTAGTTTTTGCTTGAACATTGAGTTAAACATGATTTGGAACATGTTTTTGGAAAAGTGTCTAAAATGCCATATAGTGACTCTTGCTATCGAGCATTCCAGTGTTGTAATAGTTGAAGTGTGGAATCAGCCTGAAAACATGATTTAGAACATGTTCATTGAAAACTGTTTACAAATATAGTTCACAGCAGAAAAACAACTAAACTGTCTCCAAATTCAACTCGCATAATAGTGCTGTTCAAGTTCTTGCTTTTGAATGGCAGAATAAACAGATTTTTGCATGTGTTCATGGACAACTGTTTAAAACTTGATTTCAAAGTTACAACATGGTAAATAATGTCTCATATAGTCCCCTATCATCAGTTCTACCAGTACTGCACTAGTTTTTGCTTGAACATTGAGTTAAACATGATTTGGAACATGTTTTTGGAAAAGTGTCTAAAATGCCATATAGTGACTCTTGCTATCGAGCATTCCAGTGTTGTAATAGTTGAAGTGTGGAATCAGCCTGAAAACATGATTTAGAACATGTTCATTGAAAACTGTTTACAAATATAGTTCACAGCAGAAAAACAACTAAACTGTCTCCAAATTCAACTCGCATAATAGTGCTGTTCAAGTTCTTGCTTTTGAATGGCAGAATAAACAGATTTTTGCATGTGTTCATGGACAACTGTTTAAAACTTGATTTCAAAGTTACAACATGGTAAATAATGTCTCATATAGTCCCCTATCATCAGTTCTACCAGTACTGCACTAGTTTTTGCTTGAACATTGAGTTAAACATGATTTGGAACATGTTTTTGGAAAAGTGTCTAAAATGCCATATAGTGACTCTTGCTATCGAGCATTCCAGTGTTGTAATAGTTGAAGTGTGGAATCAGCCTGAAAACATGATTTAGAACATGTTCATTGAAAACTGTTTACAAATATAGTTCACAGCAGAAAAACAACTAAACTGTCTCCAAATTCAACTCGCATAATAGTGCTGTTCAAGTTCTTGCTTTTGAATGGCAGAATAAACAGATTTTTGCATGTGTTCATGGACAACTGTTTAAAACTTGATTTCAAAGTTACAACATGGTAAATCATGTCTCATATAGTCCCCTATCATCAGTTCTACCAGTACTGCACTAGTTTTTGCTTGAACATTGAGTTAAACATGATTTGGAACATGTTTTTGGAAAAGTGTCTAAAATGCCATATAGTGACTCTTGCTATCGAGCATTCCAGTGTTGTAATAGTTGAAGTGTGGAATCAGCCTGAAAACATGATTTAGAACATGTTCATTGAAAACTGTTTACAAATATAGTTCACAGCAGAAAAACAACTAAACTGTCTCCAAATTCAACTCGCATAATAGTGCTGTTCAAGTTCTTGCTTTTGAATGGCAGAATAAACAGATTTTTGCATGTGTTCATGGACAACTGTTTAAAACTTGATTTCAAAGTTACAACATGGTAAATCATGTCTCATATAGTCCCCTATCATCAGTTCTACCAGTACTGCACTAGTTTTTGCTTGAACATTGAGTTAAACATGATTTGGAACATGTTTTTGGAAAAGTGTCTAAAATGCCATATAGTGACTCTTGCTATCGAGCATTCCAGTGTTGTAATAGTTGAAGTGTGGAATCAGCCTGAAAACATGATTTAGAACATGTTCATTGAAAACTGTTTACAAATATAGTTCACAGCAGAAAAACAACTAAACTGTCTCCAAATTCAACTCGCATAATAGTGCTGTTCAAGTTCTTGCTTTTGAATGGCAGAATAAACAGATTTTTGCATGTGTTCATGGACAACTGTTTAAAACTTGATTTCAAAGGTACAACATGGTAAATCATGTCTCATATAGTCCCCTATCATCAGTTCTACCAGTACTGCACTAGTTTTTGCTTGAACATTGAGTTAAACATGATTTGGAACATGTTTTTGGAAAAGTGTCTAAAATGCCATATAGTGACTCTTGCTATCGAGCATTCCAGTGTTGTAATAGTTGAAGTGTGGAATCAGCCTGAAAACATGATTTAGAACATGTTCATTGAAAACTGTTTACAAATATAGTTCACAGCAGAAAAACAACTAAACTGTCTCCAAATTCAACTCGCATAATAGTGCTGTTCAAGTTCTTGCTTTTGAATGGCAGAATAAACAGATTTTTGCATGAGTTCATGGACAACTGTTTAAAACTTGATTTCAAAGTTACAACATGGTAAATAATGTCTCATATAGTCCCCTATCATCAGTTCTACCAGTACTGCACTAGTTTTTGCTTGAACATTGAGTTAAACATGATTTGGAACATGTTTTTGGAAAAGTGTCTAAAATGCCATATAGTGACTCTTGCTATCGAGCATTCCAGTGTTGTAATAGTTGAAGTGTGGAATCAGCCTGAAAACATGATTTAGAACATGTTCATTGAAAACTGTTTACAAATATAGTTCACAGCAGAAAAACAACTAAACTGTCTCCAAATTCAACTCGCATAATAGTGCTGTTCAAGTTCTTGCTTTTGAATGGCAGAATAAACAGATTTTTGCATGTGTTCATGGACAACTGTTTAAAACTTGATTTCAAAGTTACAACATGGTAAATCATGTCTCATATAGTCCCCTATCATCAGTTCTACCAGTACTGCACTAGTTTTTGCTTGAACATTGAGTTAAACATGATTTGGAACATGTTTTTGGAAAAGTGTCTAAAATGCCATATAGTGACTCTTGCTATCGAGCATTCCAGTGTTGTAATAGTTGAAGTGTGGAATCAGCCTGAAAACATGATTTAGAACATGTTCATTGAAAACTGTTTACAAATATAGTTCACAGCAGAAAAACAACTAAACTGTCTCCAAATTCAACTCGCATAATAGTGCTGTTCAAGTTCTTGCTTTTGAATGGCAGAATAAACAGATTTTTGCATGTGTTCATGGACAACTGTTTAAAACTTGATTTCAAAGGTACAACATGGTAAATCATGTCTCATATAGTCCCCTATCATCAGTTCTACCAGTACTGCACTAGTTTTTGCTTGAACATTGAGTTAAACATGATTTGGAACATGTTTTTGGAAAAGTGTCTAAAATGCCATATAGTGACTCTTGCTATCGAGCATTCCAGTGTTGTAATAGTTGAAGTGTGGAATCAGCCTGAAAACATGATTTAGAACATGTTCATTGAAAACTGTTTACAAATATAGTTCACAGCAGAAAAACAACTAAACTGTCTCCAAATTCAACTCGCATAATAGTGCTGTTCAAGTTCTTGCTTTTGAATGGCAGAATAAACAGATTTTTGCATGTGTTCATGGACAACTGTTTAAAACTTGATTTCAAAGTTACAACATGGTAAATAATGTCTCATATAGTCCCCTATCATCAGTTCTACCAGTACTGCACTAGTTTTTGCTTGAACATTGAGTTAAACATGATTTGGAACATGTTTTTGGAAAAGTGTCTAAAATGCCATATAGTGACTCTTGCTATCGAGCATTCCAGTGTTGTAATAGTTGAAGTGTGGAATCAGCCTGAAAACATGATTTAGAACATGTTCATTGAAAACTGTTTACAAATATAGTTCACAGCAGAAAAACAACTAAACTGTCTCCAAATTCAACTCGCATAATAGTGCTGTTCAAGTTCTTGCTTTTGAATGGCAGAATAAACAGATTTTTGCATGTGTTCATGGACAACTGTTTAAAACTTGATTTCAAAGTTACAACATGGTAAATCATGTCTCATATAGTCCCCTATCATCAGTTCTACCAGTACTGCACTAGTTTTTGCTTGAACATTGAGTTAAACATGATTTGGAACATGTTTTTGGAAAAGTGTCTAAAATGCCATATAGTGACTCTTGCTATCGAGCATTCCAGTGTTGTAATAGTTGAAGTGTGGAATCAGCCTGAAAACATGATTTAGAACATGTTCATTGAAAACTGTTTACAAATATAGTTCACAGCAGAAAAACAACTAAACTGTCTCCAAATTCAACTCGCATAATAGTGCTGTTCAAGTTCTTGCTTTTGAATGGCAGAATAAACAGATTTTTGCATGTGTTCATGGACAACTGTTTAAAACTTGATTTCAAAGGTACAACATGGTAAATCATGTCTCATATAGTCCCCTATCATCAGTTCTACCAGTACTGCACTAGTTTTTGCTTGAACATTGAGTTAAACATGATTTGGAACATGTTTTTGGAAAAGTGTCTAAAATGCCATATAGTGACTCTTGCTATCGAGCATTCCAGTGTTGTAATAGTTGAAGTGTGGAATCAGCCTGAAAACATGATTTAGAACATGTTCATTGAAAACTGTTTACAAATATAGTTCACAGCAGAAAAACAACTAAACTGTCTCCAAATTCAACTCGCATAATAGTGCTGTTCAAGTTCTTGCTTTTGAATGGCAGAATAAACAGATTTTTGCATGTGTTCATGGACAACTGTTTAAAACTTGATTTCAAAGGTACAACATGGTAAATCATGTCTCATATAGTCCCCTATCATCAGTTCTACCAGTACTGCACTAGTTTTTGCTTGAACATTGAGTTAAACATGATTTGGAACATGTTTTTGGAAAAGTGTCTAAAATGCCATATAGTGACTCTTGCTATCGAGCATTCCAGTGTTGTAATAGTTGAAGTGTGGAATCAGCCTGAAAACATGATTTAGAACATGTTCATTGAAAACTGTTTACAAATATAGTTCACAGCAGAAAAACAACTAAACTGTCTCCAAATTCAACTCGCATAATAGTGCTGTTCAAGTTCTTGCTTTTGAATGGCAGAATAAACAGATTTTTGCATGTGTTCATGGACAACTGTTTAAAACTTGATTTCAAAGTTACAACATGGTAAATAATGTCTCATATAGTCCCCTATCATCAGTTCTACCAGTACTGCACTAGTTTTTGCTTGAACATTGAGTTAAACATGATTTGGAACATGTTTTTGGAAAAGTGTCTAAAATGCCATATAGTGACTCTTGCTATCGAGCATTCCAGTGTTGTAATAGTTGAAGTGTGGAATCAGCCTGAAAACATGATTTAGAACATGTTCATTGAAAACTGTTTACAAATATAGTTCACAGCAGAAAAACAACTAAACTGTCTCCAAATTCAACTCGCATAATAGTGCTGTTCAAGTTCTTGCTTTTGAATGGCAGAATAAACAGATTTTTGCATGTGTTCATGGACAACTGTTTAAAACTTGATTTCAAAGTTACAACATGGTAAATAATGTCTCATATAGTCCCCTATCATCAGTTCTACCAGTACTGCACTAGTTTTTGCTTGAACATTGAGTTAAACATGATTTGGAACATGTTTTTGGAAAAGTGTCTAAAATGCCATATAGTGACTCTTGCTATCGAGCATTCCAGTGTTGTAATAGTTGAAGTGTGGAATCAGCCTGAAAACATGATTTAGAACATGTTCATTGAAAACTGTTTACAAATATAGTTCACAGCAGAAAAACAACTAAACTGTCTCCAAATTCAACTCGCATAATAGTGCTGTTCAAGTTCTTGCTTTTGAATGGCAGAATAAACAGATTTTTGCATGTGTTCATGGACAACTGTTTAAAACTTGATTTCAAAGTTACAACATGGTAAATCATGTCTCATATAGTCCCCTATCATCAGTTCTACCAGTACTGCACTAGTTTTTGCTTGAACATTGAGTTAAACATGATTTGGAACATGTTTTTGGAAAAGTGTCTAAAATGCCATATAGTGACTCTTGCTATCGAGCATTCCAGTGTTGTAATAGTTGAAGTGTGGAATCAGCCTGAAAACATGATTTAGAACATGTTCATTGAAAACTGTTTACAAATATAGTTCACAGCAGAAAAACAACTAAACTGTCTCCAAATTCAACTCGCATAATAGTGCTGTTCAAGTTCTTGCTTTTGAATGGCAGAATAAACAGATTTTTGCATGTGTTCATGGACAACTGTTTAAAACTTGATTTCAAAGTTACAACATGGTAAATAATGTCTCATATAGTCCCCTATCATCAGTTCTACCAGTACTGCACTAGTTTTTGCTTGAACATTGAGTTAAACATGATTTGGAACATGTTTTTGGAAAAGTGTCTAAAATGCCATATAGTGACTCTTGCTATCGAGCATTCCAGTGTTGTAATAGTTGAAGTGTGGAATCAGCCTGAAAACATGATTTAGAACATGTTCATTGAAAACTGTTTACAAATATAGTTCACAGCAGAAAAACAACTAAACTGTCTCCAAATTCAACTCGCATAATAGTGCTGTTCAAGTTCTTGCTTTTGAATGGCAGAATAAACAGATTTTTGCATGTGTTCATGGACAACTGTTTAAAACTTGATTTCAAAGTTACAACATGGTAAATAATGTCTCATATAGTCCCCTATCATCAGTTCTACCAGTACTGCACTAGTTTTTGCTTGAACATTGAGTTAAACATGATTTGGAACATGTTTTTGGAAAAGTGTCTAAAATGCCATATAGTGACTCTTGCTATCGAGCATTCCAGTGTTGTAATAGTTGAAGTGTGGAATCAGCCTGAAAACATGATTTAGAACATGTTCATTGAAAACTGTTTACAAATATAGTTCACAGCAGAAAAACAACTAAACTGTCTCCAAATTCAACTCGCATAATAGTGCTGTTCAAGTTCTTGCTTTTGAATGGCAGAATAAACAGATTTTTGCATGTGTTCATGGACAACTGTTTAAAACTTGATTTCAAAGTTACAACATGGTAAATCATGTCTCATATAGTCCCCTATCATCAGTTCTACCAGTACTGCACTAGTTTTTGCTTGAACATTGAGTTAAACATGATTTGGAACATGTTTTTGGAAAAGTGTCTAAAATGCCATATAGTGACTCTTGCTATCGAGCATTCCAGTGTTGTAATAGTTGAAGTGTGGAATCAGCCTGAAAACATGATTTAGAACATGTTCATTGAAAACTGTTTACAAATATAGTTCACAGCAGAAAAACAACTAAACTGTCTCCAAATTCAACTCGCATAATAGTGCTGTTCAAGTTCTTGCTTTTGAATGGCAGAATAAACAGATTTTTGCATGTGTTCATGGACAACTGTTTAAAACTTGATTTCAAAGGTACAACATGGTAAATCATGTCTCATATAGTCCCCTATCATCAGTTCTACCAGTACTGCACTAGTTTTTGCTTGAACATTGAGTTAAACATGATTTGGAACATGTTTTTGGAAAAGTGTCTAAAATGCCATATAGTGACTCTTGCTATCGAGCATTCCAGTGTTGTAATAGTTGAAGTGTGGAATCAGCCTGAAAACATGATTTAGAACATGTTCATTGAAAACTGTTTACAAATATAGTTCACAGCAGAAAACAACTAAACTGTCTCCTATTTCAACTCGCATAACAGTGCTGTTCAAGTTCTTGCTTTTGAATGGCAGAATAAACAGATTTTTGCATGTGTTCATGGACAACTGTTTAAAACTTGATTTCAAAGGTACAACATGGTAAATCATGTCTCATATAGTCCCCTATCATCAGTTCTACCAGTACTGCACTAGTTTTTGCTTGAACATTGAGTTAAACATGATTTGGAACATGTTTTTGGAAAAGTGTCTAAAATGCCATATAGTGACTCTTGCTATCGAGCATTCCAGTGTTGTAATAGTTGAAGTGTGGAATCAGCCTGAAAACATGATTTAGAACATGTTCATTGAAAACTGTTTACAAATATAGTTCACAGCAGAAAAACAACTAAACTGTCTCCAAATTCAACTCGCATAATAGTGCTGTTCAAGTTCTTGCTTTTGAATGGCAGAATAAACAGATTTTTGCATGTGTTCATGGACAACTGTTTAAAACTTGATTTCAAAGTTACAACATGGTAAATCATGTCTCATATAGTCCCCTATCATCAGTTCTACCAGTACTGCACTAGTTTTTGCTTGAACATTGAGTTAAACATGATTTGGAACATGTTTTTGGAAAAGTGTCTAAAATGCCATATAGTGACTCTTGCTATCGAGCATTCCAGTGTTGTAATAGTTGAAGTGTGGAATCAGCCTGAAAACATGATTTAGAACATGTTCATTGAAAACTGTTTACAAATATAGTTCACAGCAGAAAAACAACTAAACTGTCTCCAAATTCAACTCGCATAATAGTGCTGTTCAAGTTCTTGCTTTTGAATGGCAGAATAAACAGATTTTTGCATGTGTTCATGGACAACTGTTTAAAACTTGATTTCAAAGTTACAACATGGTAAATAATGTCTCATATAGTCCCCTATCATCAGTTCTACCAGTACTGCACTAGTTTTTGCTTGAACATTGAGTTAAACATGATTTGGAACATGTTTTTGGAAAAGTGTCTAAAATGCCATATAGTGACTCTTGCTATCGAGCATTCCAGTGTTGTAATAGTTGAAGTGTGGAATCAGCCTGAAAACATGATTTAGAACATGTTCATTGAAAACTGTTTACAAATATAGTTCACAGCAGAAAAACAACTAAACTGTCTCCAAATTCAACTCGCATAATAGTGCTGTTCAAGTTCTTGCTTTTGAATGGCAGAATAAACAGATTTTTGCATGTGTTCATGGACAACTGTTTAAAACTTGATTTCAAAGTTACAACATGGTAAATCATGTCTCATATAGTCCCCTATCATCAGTTCTACCAGTACTGCACTAGT
The DNA here is from genome assembly GCA_030435695.1 of Brachymystax lenok tsinlingensis. Taxonomy (NCBI): domain Eukaryota; kingdom Metazoa; phylum Chordata; class Actinopteri; order Salmoniformes; family Salmonidae; genus Brachymystax; species Brachymystax lenok. The sequence continues at coordinate 51,725 of JAGFMH010000031.1, read as the reverse complement.
TTTTGCTTGAACATTGAGTTAAACATGATTTGGAACATGTTTTTGGAAAAGTGTCTAAAATGCCATATAGTGACTCTTGCTATCGAGCATTCCAGTGTTGTAATAGTTGAAGTGTGGAATCAGCCTGAAAACATGATTTAGAACATGTTCATTGAAAACTGTTTACAAATATAGTTCACAGCAGAAAAACAACTAAACTGTCTCCTATTTCAACTCGCATAATAGTGCTGTTCAAGTTCTTGCTTTTGAATGGCAGAATAAACAGATTTTTGCATGTGTTCATGGACAACTGTTTAAAACTTGATTTCAAAGGTACAACATGGTAAATCATGTCTCATATAGTCCCCTATCATCAGTTCTACCAGTACTGCACTAGTTTTTGCTTGAACATTGAGTTAAACATGATTTGGAACATGTTTTTGGAAAAGTGTCTAAAATGCCATATAGTGACTCTTGCTATCGAGCATTCCAGTGTTGTAATAGTTGAAGTGTGGAATCAGCCTGAAAACATGATTTAGAACATGTTCATTGAAAACTGTTTACAAATATAGTTCACAGCAGAAAACAAACTAAACTGTCTCCAATTTCAACTCGCATAACAGTGCTGTTCAAGTTCTTGCTTTTGAATGGCAGAATAAACAGATTTTTGCATGTGTTCATGGACAACTGTTTAAAACTTGATTTCAAAGGTACAACATGGTAAATCATGTCTCATATAGTCCCCTATCATCAGTTCTACCAGTACTGCACTAGTTTTTGCTTGAACATTGAGTTAAACATGATTTGGAACATGTTTTTGGAAAAGTGTCTAAAATGCCATATAGTGACTCTTGCTATCGAGCATTCCAGTGTTGTAATAGTTGAAGTGTGGAATCAGCCTGAAAACATGATTTAGAACATGTTCATTGAAAACTGTTTACAAATATAGTTCACAGCAGAAAACCAACTAAACTGTCTCCAAATTCAACTCGCATAACAGTGCTGTTCAAGTTCTTGCTTTTGAATGGCAGAATAAACAGATTTTTGCATGTGTTCATGGACAACTGTTTAAAACTTGATTTCAAAGTTACAACATGGTAAATCATGTCTCATATAGTCCCCTATCATCAGTTCTACCAGTACTGCACTAGTTTTTGCTTGAACATTGAGTTAAACATGATTTGGAACATGTTTTTGGAAAAGTGTCTAAAATGCCATATAGTGACTCTTGCTATCGAGCATTCCAGTGTTGTAATAGTTGAAGTGTGGAATCAGCCTGAAAACATGATTTAGAACATGTTCATTGAAAACTGTTTACAAATATAGTTCACAGCAGAAAAACAACTAAACTGTCTCCAATTTCAACTCGCATAACAGTGCTGTTCAAGTTCTTGCTTTTGAATGGCAGAATAAACAGATTTTTGCATGTGTTCATGGACAACTGTTTAAAACTTGATTTCAAAGTTACAACATGGTAAATAATGTCTCATATAGTCCCCTATCATCAGTTCTACCAGTACTGCACTAGTTTTGCTTGAACATTGAGTTAAACATGATTTGGAACATGTTTTTGGAAAAGTGTCTAAAATGCCATATAGTGACTCTTGCTATCGAGCATTCCAGTGTTGTAATAGTTGAAGTGTGGAATCAGCCTGAAAACATGATTTAGAACATGTTCATTGAAAACTGTTTACAAATATAGTTCACAGCAGAAAAACAACTAAACTGTCTCCTATTTCAACTCGCATAACAGTGCTGTTCAAGTTCTTGCTTTTGAATGGCAGAATAAACAGATTTTTGCATGTGTTCATGGACAACTGTTTAAAACTTGATTTCAAAGTTACAACATGGTAAATCATGTCTCATATAGTCCCCTATCATCAGTTCTACCAGTACTGCACTAGTTTTTGCTTGAACATTGAGTTAAACATGATTTGGAACATGTTTTTGGAAAAGTGTCTAAAATGCCATATAGTGACTCTTGCTATCGAGCATTCCAGTGTTGTAATAGTTGAAGTGTGGAATCAGCCTGAAAACATGATTTAGAACATGTTCATTGAAAACTGTTTACAAATATAGTTCACAGCAGAAAAACAACTAAACTGTCTCCAAATTCAACTCGCATAATAGTGCTGTTCAAGTTCTTGCTTTTGAATGGCAGAATAAACAGATTTTTGCATGTGTTCATGGACAACTGTTTAAAACTTGATTTCAAAGTTACAACATGGTAAATAATGTCTCATATAGTCCCCTATCATCAGTTCTACCAGTACTGCACTAGTTTTTGCTTGAACATTGAGTTAAACATGATTTGGAACATGTTTTTGGAAAAGTGTCTAAAATGCCATATAGTGACTCTTGCTATCGAGCATTCCAGTGTTGTAATAGTTGAAGTGTGGAATCAGCCTGAAAACATGATTTAGAACATGTTCATTGAAAACTGTTTACAAATATAGTTCACAGCAGAAAAACAACTAAACTGTCTCCAATTTCAACTCGCATAACAGTGCTGTTCAAGTTCTTGCTTTTGAATGGCAGAATAAACAGATTTTTGCATGTGTTCATGGACAACTGTTTAAAACTTGATTTCAAAGTTACAACATGGTAAATAATGTCTCATATAGTCCCCTATCATCAGTTCTACCAGTACTGCACTAGTTTTTGCTTGAACATTGAGTTAAACATGATTTGGAACATGTTTTTGGAAAAGTGTCTAAAATGCCATATAGTGACTCTTGCTATCGAGCATTCCAGTGTTGTAATAGTTGAAGTGTGGAATCAGCCTGAAAACATGATTTAGAACATGTTCATTGAAAACTGTTTACAAATATAGTTCACAGCAGAAAAACAACTAAACTGTCTCCAAATTCAGCTCGCATAATAGTGCTGTTCAATTTCTTGATTTTGAATGGCAGAATAAACAGATTTTTGCATGTGTTCATGGACAACTGTTTAAAACTTGATTTCAAAGTTACAACATGGTGAAATAAAGATTTGCTGTTTTCCAGAATCAATGTCAAAATCATGTTTGAGCAAATTTGAAGGTAACAACTAGTGCAGCACTGGTTGTATAGATGACAGGAACACTATGAGACCATTCTCAGCATGTTGCAACTGTGAAATAAAGATTTGCACAGTTTTCCAGAATCAATGTCAAAATCATGTTTGAGCAAATTTGAAGGTAACAACTAGTGCAACACTGGTAGTATACATAATAGAAACACTATGAGACCATTTTCAGCATGTTGCAACTGTGAAATAAAGATTTGCACAGTTTTCCAGAATCAATGTCAAAATCATGTTTGAGCAAATTTGAAGGTAAAACCTTGTGCAACACTGGTAGAATAGATAGGAACCCTATGATACCATTTTCAGCATGTTGCAACTGTGAAATAAAGATTTGCACAGTTTTCCAGAATCAATGTCAAAATCATGTTTGAGCAAATTTGAAGGTAACAACTAGTGCAGCACTGGTAGTATAGATAATAGAAACACTATAAGACCATTTTCAGCATGTTGCAAATGTGAAATAAAGATTTGCACAGTTTTCCAGAATCAATGTCAAAATCATGTTTGAGCAAATTTGAAGGTAAAACCTTGTGCAACACTGGTAGAATAGATGATAGGAACCCTATGATACCATTTTCAGCATGTTGCAACTGTGAAATAAAGATTTGCACAGTTTTCCAGAATCAATGTCAAAATCATGTTTGAGCAAATCTGAAGGTAACAACTAGTGCAACACTGGTAGTATACATAATAGAAACACTATGAGACCATTTTCAGCATGTTGCAACTGTGAAATAAAGATTTGCAAAATCTTCTGGAAAACTAGTGCAGCACTGGTAGTGCAACCAGTGTTGCACAAGGTTTTACCTTCAAATTTGCTCAAACATGATTTTGACATTGATTCTGGAAAACTGTGCAAATCTTTATTTCACAGTTGCAACATAATGAAAATGGTCTCATAGTGTTTCTATTATGTATACTACCAGTGTTGCACTAGTTGTTACCTTCAGATTTGCTCAAACATGATTTTGACATTGATTCTGGAAAACTGTGCAAATCTTTATTTCACAGTTGCAACATAATGAAAATGGTCTCATAGTGTTTCTATTATGTATACTACCAGTGTTGCACTAGTTGTTACCTTCAAATTTGCTCAAACATGATTTTGACATTGATTCTGGAAAACTGTGCAAGTCTTTACTTAACAGTTGCATCATAATGAAAATGGTTTCATAGTTTATCTATTATGTATACTACCAGTGTTGCACTAGTTGTTACCTTCAAATTTGCTCAAACATGATTTTGACATTGATTCTGGAAAACTGTGCAAATCTTTATTTCGTGGAAGGAGGAGATGGAAAACGCCTTCCAGTCGCAAAACAATAGCCTGTGCCCTGATTCCGTCCTGCGTGCTCCCGACTTCTCCCGAGAGTTCATTGTGTAGGTAGACGCCTCGAATAAGGGGCTGGGAGCCGTCCAGACTTAGGGTGAAGGTGAAGCCAAGAGGCCTATTCTCTTCATAAGTAGGAAGCTCAGTGACCGGGAACAGATACTCTGGCGTAGGTTCACCCTCGTTACAGAGCACACTCCCCTCACGTGGATGGCCGGTAAGAGAAACAATAACCATAGAATAGCAAGATGGTTTCTTGCATTACAACAATTCTCTTTCCGTGTCATCCACAGGGCCAGGTTGAGGAACGGGAAAGCGGATGCGCTGTCTCGACGTGACCAAGATGGCGCGTCTGGTGCCCGGCTAGCCGGTTCGGTCCTAAGTGGGGAGGTATGTGGAGGGACCACCAGGGGGCAGGCTGTGCCCACTGATAGTAGCCCAGCACGGCATGTGAGTGCAGGGGATCAGAGGCAGTTCAGCACATCTGGCAGCACTAATCACCTATTCTCTTCCTCCTACATAAGATACGGGTGAACCAGTAGTGGAGAGAGCTCGGTGGAAAAAGGACGTGTTGATTCTCCAAACGGATGACTTACCTGACAGACGACAGAAGAAAGGAACGGACTACCTCTTATGGAGAGGCAAACACTGATTCTCACCACCACCAGAAATGAGCTCTCCACGAACGTATAGTTAAGATGGTGACACACCTGTGATTTATGTTATAGTTGAACGTTACTCACCTTGTTTTCTTTATTCCTTTAAAGAAGAAGATTTGTGTTGTCCTTTTAAAATCATCCTTGGTTGTGTGGACATGTTGGAGAAGAAAAGATACCTCAATAGAGAACTTTGTTCTATGACAAAAACTGCTCCCGACTCGTTTATTCCATCTTTCCGTTTTGGAGCAACAGACAAAAGAATTGGTCCGCTCACAATAGATGTTTTTAATTAAATTTTATTAGGCTCCCCATTAGCCGACGCCAATGGCGACATTAGTCTTACTGGGGTGCGACACATAACAAAAAAGACATTCACACACATTCACATCTAATGTACCTGTTGTGTAATAGACTGTTCAAGAGGATACAAGTGAAAGAAACTATTACAAGAGGGCAATATGTTGATAATCAATTATCTCGGTTGATCAATGGTATTTGGTGGAATGAGTTGACAGTGTGAGTTGAAATAGATGGAGCCACAAAACTTTAATTGATGTGATCCATCTCCAGCCAAAATGTCAGCAAGGCCAGGATCAATGGCGACCGGTCATTCTGTTTTGAGCCCCACATTTTTTCAATAAAAAAAGTCGGAAGTTTTAATTACTCCAACACTGAGGTTGGAGTAATTATAATCGTTTTTCAACCACTCCACAAATTTCTTGTTAACAAACTATAGTTTTGGCAAGTCAGTTACGACGTCTACTTTGTGCATGACACAAGTCATTTTTCTAACAATTGTTTACAGACAGATTATTTCACTTATAATTCACTGTATCACAATTCCAGTGGGTCAGAGGTTTACATACACTAAGTTGACTGTGTCCTATAAAAAAGCTTGGAAAATTCCAGAAAATGATGTCATGACTTTAGAAACATCTGATAAGCTGGCTAATTGACATAATTTGAGTCAATTGGAGGTGTACCTGTTGATGTATTTCAAGGCCTACCTTCAAACTCCATTGTCCATTGCCATTTTGCTTGACATCATGGGAAAATCAAATGAAATCAGACAAGACCTCAGAATTTTGCACAAGTTTGGTTCATCCCTGGGAGCAATTTCCAAACGCCTGAAGGTACCACGTTCATCTGTACAAACAATAGTATGCAAGTATAAACACCACGGGACAACACAGCCGTCACACCACTCAGGAAGGAGACACTTTCTTTCTCTTAGAGATGAACGTACTTTGGTGTGAAAAGTGCAAATCAGTCCCAGAACAACAGCAAAGGACCTTGTGAAGATGCTGGAGGAAACCGGTACAAAAGTATCTATATCCACAGTAAAATGAGTCCTATATCGACGTAACCTGAAAGGGCGCTCAGCAAGGAAGAAGCCACTGCTGCAACACCACTTTTTGGATAAATGTCCTCTGGTCTGTTGAAACAAAAATATAACTGTTTGGCCATAATGACCATCTTAATGTTTGGAGGAAAAAGGGGAAGCCGAAGAACACCATCCCAGCCGTGAATCGCGGGGGTGGAAGCATCATGTTGTGGGGGTGCTTTGCTGCAGGAGGGACTGGTGCACTTCACAAAATAGATTGTAACATGAGGAAGGAAAATTATGTGGCTATATTGAAGCAACATCGCAAGACATCAGTCAGGAAGTTAAAGCTTGTTTGCAAATGGGTCTTCCAAATGGACAATGACCCCAAGCATACTTCCAAAGTTGTGGCAAAATGGCTTAAGGACAACAAAGTCAATGTATTGGAGTGGCCATCACAAAGCCCTGAACTCAATCCTATAGAAAACGTGTGGGCAGGACTGAAAAAGCGTGTGCAAGCAAGGAGTCCTATACAAACCTGATTCAGTTACACCAGCTCTGTCAGGAGGAAAGGGACAAAATTCACCCAACTTATTGTGGGAAGCTTGTGGAAGGCTACCTCGAAACGTTTGACCCAATGTCACGGTGTTCTAAATAATCGGACCAAGGCGCAATGTGCATAGCATTCCACATATTTTTTATCAATGTGAAACGTACAAAAACAACAAAATGACGACAGGACAAATAAGTGTGCTGACAGGCACTAACCAAAAACAATAACCCACAAAGGCAAGTGGGATAGGGAACAAACTAAATAGGATTCCCAATTAGAGGCAACGAGTAACAGCTGCCTCTAATTGGGAACCAACACAAAACCCAACATAAAGACACCTAGAAAACCCTAGTCACGCCTGTTTCAGTATGATATGTTCGATAAAGGAATAAAGACAGACACCAATGTCTAGTTCAATAGCCTTGTTCAAGCATTGTACAAATACCTACACGCGGAGTTCGGGGAACAGTCCGGCTAGTCAATTACCTATCAACTAGACTCCGTAACATCATCCTTTTCAATAGAAAGTACAAACATAAGGGCATAACATTAAGTTCTTAACAGTCATGTCAAAACAATTGAAAAGCATTACATTTTCTTTTTTACTTCAGCTGTCATCTTCCTCTTATGTTTTTCTTTATTAAAAAAAAAGTTAACACAATCTCTTGCTTTCAGAGTAAGCCTGTCCGGTGGCTTGCACAGCTGACCCACCCGTGAGTAAGTATTGGCTCTGACAGGGGTAGGATTAGGGCCACGAGCTGGAGAGCTTGGTGGGGTAGAAGTCTCACATTCAGTTGGCTCATGTCTCAATTCTGCGCCCCTTGCCCTTAGGCCTGGACTGTGATCCAGCTCATCTAGGTGAGTGTATGGTGTGTTCTGGTGTGTCTGCTCTGCTACTTGCAGATCCACCCGATTGCGACGATAGAGGGAGCCACCAACATCCACCAGGTAAGAACGTGGTGCAACTCTCTGTAAGCACGTGCCCAGCCTCCAAAGTCCTGTGTGGTCTCCCGGCAGCGGTTTCATCCTTATCGCTTCACCGACCTCCAGCTCCGGTAGGTCTCGAGCAGTCCGGTCGTAGAAGCACTTAGCGAGCTTCTTTCTGTGATGCAGTTTGTCCGTGACACCAACCATGATGCAGGGCTCAAGTAGCTTGTTAGCTACAGGGATGGTGGTCTTCAGACATCTGGACAGAAGGCGTTGTGCTGGGCTGCTGTCCATGTTTTCGGTGGGTGTGTTCCTCCACTGTAAGATCGCTTTCCATGGGTCGTTGCTGTCACGCAAGGCCCTGCTTAACAGGTTTTTTGCAATCTTGACAGCTGACTCTGCCTTGCTATTTGCTTTGGGTGTCTTGGAGAGGGGTCACGTGGTCAAATTCCCACTCTGAGGCGAAACGCTTGAACTGTGCAGTGAATTGTGGGCCGTTGTCCGTGATTACCTTGTCAGGCTGACCTTGCCTTGCAAACTGCGCCTTGCAGCGCTTTAGGACCGTCTCTGCAGATAAGTCAGGGAGCAGTTCAATTTCCCAAAAGTCAGAGTAGTGATCAACAATGAGAAGGTTATCCTTTTGTCTGTGTCTGTGGCTGAATAAGTTTATGCTGACGATTTGCCAAGCCCTTGTGGGCAGTTCGTGTGACATCATGGTTTCCTTTTGCTGTTCATGAGCGTACTCGTTGCTTGTGGTACAGCTGCTGACAAAGTCTTGAATTTCTGCTTGCCTGTTTGGCCAGTATAATGTTTCACGAGCATGCATCACCTCCAACGTGACTGGAGTGTATGCGGGTAAGCATCTCTGGACGTAGTGATTTGGGAATAACGACCTTCTGACCTCTGAACAAGATGCCATTTTGCACGCTGATCTCATCTCGAAAGGTCCAGTATTCTCTCACTGTGAAAGGTGTCTCCTCTTTCAGGTATGGCCAACCTGCGAGAACCATGGACTTCCGTGACTGTAGGTGTTCGTCCTTGTCAGTGTGTTGCCTGATCTGGGCTAGATGGGGATCTGTGACGTTTAAGTAGTCTGCCTGATTGATCTGTTGAACATCTTGTTGTTCCTGCTGTAGTGAACAGATAGCATGCCGCTGATAGGCAGTGCCTCTGCCTGTACATTGTGCTGTTGCCCTGCTCAGTGTGTCGCTGATGTACATCTCTGGTCCTGGCTTGTAAAATGACCTTCAGGCTGTAGTTTTGCAGAGTCAGGAGCATGCTTTGAAGCCTCTTGGGCGTGTTGAGGAGAGGTTTACTGAATATGGCATTGAGTGGTTTGTGGTCAGTTTCAGCGGTGACCAGCTCTCGACCATATAAGTAGTGATGGAAGCGCTGGCAGGAGAAGACTATGCTGAGGCACTCTTTCTCAATTTGTGCATAGTTCTGTTCAGTGGGGGTGAGCGCTCTCGAGGCAAACGCAACGGGCTGGCCTTCCTGCATAAGGCAGCATCCAAGTCCCCTTTGGCTAGAGTCACTCTGGATTGTGACAGGCTTTGTGACATCATAGTAGCGCAACACTGGCATGGATGAAGCCAGAGATTTCATCTCCTGCACTGCGGCCTTGTGCTTGGGTAGCCAGTGCCATGGTGTGTCTTTGTCCAGCAACCGTCTCTTAGTAGGCGCGTATCGGAAGCTGGAATCCTCATTTGCAATTTCCAGTACTATTTTGTCACGAATCAGTTCATCTTTCAATTCACCGTATTCACAAGTAGATGATTTTTCTCTCAAATGGGTTACAAAGTTGTGTACTGACTCACCCTCTTCCTGTTTGCAGCTTCCGAAAATGAACCGCTCGTAAATTACGTTTCTGGCGGGTTTGAAGTAATTCTCCAATGCATCCAATATAGCATTTGCATCACCCTGTTGTCGTGCTGTGAGGGTGAGATTGTGCCGATAGATGTGCCTGCATTAGCTGCTCATTAAACTCTTCAGAGTTGCCGCTTGCACCTCGTTGGGTTTCTCATGTAGACCGGTCGCCAGCGCATAGTCCTTGAATTCATCTCTGAAGTTGTCCCAATTAGTATTCCAGTCCCCTGTGAGAACCATGGGATTTGGTGGTGGAATGTTCGCTGCCATAGCGATGGAATAGGATATATCTTTGCCTTCAGCCATTGAGGTAGATAGTGATGCTAGCTAGCCAGCTAACAACGAGTTGATCAGTGCTGTGATTAGGACACGGCATGTGTTCGCATATGGAACGTAACTGCGCCTTATATGTACTTAGTTACAAAAATAACAAACGTGTGATTTTCAAGCCACTTCTGATACCGTGTTTCAGTATGATATGTTGGATAAAGGAATAAAGACAGACACCAATGTCTAGTTCAATAGCCTTGTTCAAGCATTGTACAAATCCCTACACGCGGAGTTCGGGGAACAGTCCGGCTAGTCGATTACCTATCAACAAGACTCCGTAACAACGCCCTGACTTAACACACTATAGAGAAACCTTGAAGGCTCTCTATGGCCAGGGCGTGACACCCAAGCTAAACAATTTAAAGGCAATGCTACAAAATACTAATTGAGTGTATGTAAACTTCTGACCCACTGGGAATGTGATGAAAGAAATAAAAGCTGAAATAAATAATTCTCTCTACTATTATTCTGACATTTTACATTCTTAAAATGAAGTGGTGACCCTAACTGACCTAAGACAGGGAATCTTTACTAGGACTAAATGTCAGGAATTGTGAAAAACTGAGTTTAAATGTATTTGGCTAAGGTGTATGTAAACTTCCGACTTCAACTGTAAGTATTCAGATCCTTTACTCAGTACTTTGTTGAAGCACTTTTGGCAGCAATTACAGCCTTCTTAGATATGACGCTACAAGCTTGGCAGACCTGTATTTGGAAAGTTTCTCCCGTTCCTCTCTGCAGATCCTCTCAAGGTCTGTCAGGTTGGATAGGGAGCGTTGCTGCACAGCTATTTCAGGTCTCTCCAGAGATGTTAGATCGGGTTCAAGTTATGGGCTCTGGCTGGGCCAATCAAGGACATTCAGAGATTTGTCCCAAAGCCACTCCTGTATTGTGCTTAGGGTCATTGTCCTGTTGGAAGGTGAACCTTCGCCCCAGTCTGAGTTCCTGAGCGCTCTGGTGCAGATTTTCATCAAGGATCTCTCTGTACATTGCTCCGTTCATCTTTGCCTTGGTCGTGACTACTCTCCAAGTCCGTGATGTTGAAAAACATCCCCACAGCATGATGCTGCCACCACGTGTTTCACTGTAGGGATGGTACCAGGTTTCCTCCAGTAGTGACGCTTGGCATTCAGTCCAAAGAGTTCAATCTTGGTTTCGTCAGACCAGATAGTCTTGTGTCTCATGATCTGAGAATCCTTTTGGTGCCTTTTGGCAAACTCCAAGCGGGCTGTCATGTGTCTTTTACTGAGGAGTGGCTTCCGTCTGGCCACAGAGGAACTCAGGAGCTCTGTCAGAGTGACCATCGGGTTCTTGGTCACCTCCCTGACCAAGGCCCTTCTCCCCCCGATTGCTCAGTTTGGCCGGGCAGCCTGCTCTCGGAAGAGTCTTAGTTGTTCCAAATTTTTTCAATTTAAGAATGATGGAGGCCGTTGTGTACTTGGGGACCTTCAGTGCTGCAGAAATGATTTGGTAACCTTCCCTAGATATGTGCCTAGACACAATCCTGTCTCTATGGACAATTCCTTCTACCTCATGGCTTAGTTTTTGCTCTGACATGCATTGTCAACTGTGGGACCTTATATAGACAGGTGTCTGCCTTTCCAAATCATGTCCACTCAATTTAATTTACCACAGGTGGACTCCAATCAAGTTGTAGAAACATCTCAAGGATGATCGATGGAAACAGGATCCTGAGCTCAACTTCGAGTCTCATAGCAAAGAGTCTGAATACTTAGGTAAATATGGTATTTCTGTTTTTGTGTTTAATACATTTGCTAAAACCTGTTTTTGCTTTGTCATTTTTATTGTGTGTAATGTCATGAGGGGAAAAATAATAATACATTTTAGAATAATGCTGTAACGTAACAAAATGTGGAAAAAGTCAAGGGGTCTGAATACTTTCCAAATGCACTGTATTACTTTCACATTGCAAATTGTTTATAATAATATTAATAATAATAGGCCTTTAAACTTTTACATTCACTGATAAAATATCTTGCCGGTCAAATTGAACAAATTTTATGTAAACAATATTTGCAACTCCGTGGATGGTGGTCATAGAGCTTTAGATGGTAGTTTGATTGTCCCGGAACAGAAAAGGTTTGGAACCGTTGCTCATGTAGTGTAGTAGTTCACCAAAATCCAGGTAATTTACAGGTTGATATCTGGTGTTTCCAGGCAATTTCTACAACTTTAGTCAGGTTATTTATGAAATATAATGGCATATTATTGAAGATCCACTACTCACAAATACACATAGTTTTGTTTTTATATATGGCACTGAAAATCCAATAATAATATCTACTTTCCAAATTCTGATTCAGTATTGGTGGCCATATTGGATTGTGCATAGTTTTTTGGGGGGCTAGCTCTTCTAATATCAATTTATATATCCCAAAGAGCATCTCTACCAAATTTGATGTAAGTATCCAGCGTGTAACAGTTTCATTCATTTTTGACGGTAAGACCCAACTTGTTTCTTTTACTTTCTAGCTTACTTACAGAGTAGGTAGCTAGTGTGCCAGCTAGCATTGTTGCTATGGATTGTTTGTACACCTCGTTACGTAACTAAACAACTAGATGCTGGTTGATGTTTTCCTTTTTTCAACCAGGGCAGAGAAAAACATTCACCTGCACAAACCTTCCACTTAATTTAAATGAGACATGTTCCTTAAATTGTTTTGTGTAACTGACTTAAAGTTAAGGAAACTTAAGATGTTTTATGCAACCGGGCGCAGGAATACATGGTGTTTTATGGAATTACAGTTTAACATTGAAAACTGTAATACAAGTGTCTAACTAAGAATGGATTTATAGGAATTTACATTTTAAAAGTAGAAGTGTATAGAAGTGTTGGAATTAATTTTAATAACTGTATTTATCAGAGCGAATGGCACTTATTTCTAGTACTGTTATTGTTACAGACAAATGATCAGAATTATTTCAGAAAGTGTTGCATTCATAATAGCTAAAAAATAGCTCTGCACCTCTTTCTCTTTATTATCATTACAATGCAGTAGTTATTTTAATGTTCATACTGAGTAACATTTGCACATATAGGGGAGTTTAGTCTTTTTCTATAACACACTGTGTTGAAAAGGAATGAGTGTGTTTTACAATGTAAATAAAAGCTTTACAAAATAATGCCCAATGTCCTACACATTTAAAGGAATTTATCGTGTTCCATCATGTCTCTCTTTCCATCATTTGTGAAAACCCCTATTCCTGAAACAAAATATTTTTTTGTTCTATGCTGGAAATCAACAGCAGAGGGCATTGTTTTATATAAAATAAAAGATAAAAGCTAGAGAAGAACGGTAATATATTTGAAACAACAGTGGGCTGACATGAAACATGTATGTTTCATTTTAAATTCAATATTTCCCAATTCTAGTTCATATTGTTATAGTGTTGCTCTATTTCTTGGCTGTTGGTATTGATCTAATCTGAGTGAACCTCTGCTTACAGTAGTTTACATGGTAGGAGGCCCAATTCTCAGAAATTATTCAAATGGAACAGAGTCACTGAGGCTAAAAAGCTTAATTTTTAACAGGATTGTAGTATGTTGTTGATGAATCTCTAAGGCAACATTCCCATTGAACAGCTCCAAGCAAAGGTGAGAGAGCCTTTTAAGTTTTATTTTAGATTGTTAAAAACAGCTTAACAGATAATTTGGTTAAGACTGAGTAGATATTAATGTTGTACCTTTCCTTTAATTTAACCTCTTCCAGCTAGGGTCCCATTTTCCGAATTTTCGCCTGTCTGACGTGCCCAAAGTTAAATGCCTACCACTCATGGCCAGAAACTAGGATATTTACATATTTAGTACTATTGGATAGGAAACACTCTGAAGTTTATAAAACCATTAAGATATAGTCTGTGGCTATTCCAGAACAGATTTAGCAGGCAAAAACCAGAGAAATTTCTGTCCGGAATTTATTTTCTTTGGCTCTCCTCTCATTTTGAAGCCCATGTAATATTTTTCTATGGGGAATAGGACCGAGGTTGCAGTACTTATGGCTTCCACTAGATGTCAACAGTCTCTGGAAAGGGTATGGAGGAAAAAGCTCTGACCAGATCCTTAGAGAGAGAGAATTACTACGGTAGGGAAAATAGGTAAACAGGCGTGCACGTTCACGAGCGTGAACAGCGCCCAGCGCGACCAACTTTCTTTTCGTCTTTTAACGTTTCACTTACCGTTCTTGTAAAATATGATCGCTATTATTCATAAAAGAATACATAAGGATGCATTATTAATGATATTTGATTTGTTTGTGAAAAGATGAGAGGTATAATTTGAACGCGATCCCTTCACTGTAAAGCGGGCGAGTAGACTGACAATGCTTGGTGGAGTAGCTGAGCGTAACGTGCCAAAAACAACGGATATTTATGGATATAATTATTTACTTTTTCTAACAAAGAACCATGGATTATCTTGTTTGGACACTTGGGAAGACCTCAGAAGAAGTTATTTGAAAGGTAAGCGATTTATATTAGCTGTGATATGGATATTTTGAGAACCGAGCTGGATATGAATTTATGCTAATGTGGAAAATATGTGAGGTACTAGCCTCAAACAATCAAATGTAGTGCTTTCGCCGTAAAGCCTTTTTTAAAATCTGACAACGCAGTGATATTGCCAAGAAGCAGAGCTTTTGATGGCTATGCAACACTATGCAACACTTGTATATCGAAGTTAAATATTACGAATATGTATTACGAATATGTATTTTGAATTTGGCGCGTTATGTTTGCCCTGAAAACGATCCCGCTAAAGGGATCGGCGCGCTAAGAGGTTAAGAGCATTCTTTTTGAATTTGTATAGGCAAATCAACGAAAGTGTGGCTGCTGTGCCTTGCATGGAGCCAAGACGTCACAATGCCAAGTAAAGCACAAGAGGTAAGTCAATGAGCAAGTTGGAAAGTTTGTAGAGAAAAGCTAAATAGAAGGAAATGCACTGCACCTGTGTAATGTGGTTTAGACATTATGCATGTATAATGCTTTTGTAAAAAGCCATGAGCTATTACAAGTCCTTTATAGTCTCATAATGCACAACATGTTAAAAAAAATATTTATTAAGTAATATTCTACTTGGAAATGCATTTTTTTCTCTGGGTCATCTTCATTAAAGTTGTTTGATGCGGTTTACCATCACACTTCGTTTTACTACAGGCGACGGGTTCAGGTTCATCATTGGATTCTTTACCAGAAAGTAGGCCGACCCTCTTTGAAGTAACTTACTGTAGATCAATTCATTGCTCTCTTTTTATTCTGAACAAAAATATAAACTCAACATGCAACAATTTCAAAGATTTTACTCAGTTACAGTTTATATAAGGAAATCAGAAATACATTCACTAGGACCTAATCTATGGATTTCACATGAATGGGAATACATATTTGCATCTGTTGGTCACAGATACCTTAAAAAAAATAGGTAGGGGCGTGAAATGTCTGGAGAGTATGCAGGCCATGGATGAACTGGAAATTGTGTACATATCCTTCCAACATGGAGCCGTGCATTATCATCTTGAAACATGAGGTGATGGCGACGAATGAATGGGATGACAATGGGCCTCAGGATCTCGTCACTGTATCTCTGTGCATTCAAATTGCCATCGATAAAATGCAATTGTGTTTATTGTTCATAACTTATGCTACTGCCACCATGGTGCACTCTGTTCATAACGTTGACATCAGCAAACTGCTCGCCCACATGACGCAATTCGCATTGTCTGCGGATGTGAGGCCGTTTGGACATACTGCCAAATTCTTTAAAATACGTTGGAGATGGCTTATGGTATAGAAATGAACATTAAATTCTCTGGCAGGAACTCTGGTGGACATTCCTGCAGTCAGCCTGCTAATTGCATGCTCCCTCAAAACTTGAGACATCTTTGGCATTGTGTTGTGTGACAAAACTGCATATTTTAGAGTGGCTGTTTAATGTCCCCAGTACAAGGTGCACCTGTGTAATGATCATGCTGTTTAATTAGCTTCTTGGTATGCCACAGCTGTCAGGTGGATAGATTATCTTGGCAAAGGAGAAATGCTCACTAACTGGGACGTGTACAAAGTTTTTGATAAATAAGCTTTTCGTGCATTTTTCAGCTCATGAAACATGGGACCAACACTTTACAAGTTGCGTTTATATTTTTGATTTAGTGTATTTATAAAGCTTGTTTACAAAAACTGCCGCTGACCTAGCATCATCATTAACCTTTAGACGTATGAGTTACCATACCGGGACTCAGGGATGGCCATCTCTGGAAATCCATTCAGTCTCCTCAGAGTTAGGTAAATCAGCTTTTAGTTTATTTGCACCCCATGTATGGAACAATCTACAGAGTTTCCTACAACTGGATGTATTGGTGCCATTCCGGCAGGTTAAAATGATGAATGGGGACCTCTTTGCTGAGGAATGTATTTGCATTTTATCTTGTGTATTTGCATTATTTTGTAAATAGTGTGCATACAGGGCTCCCTTGCGACAGGGATCCCTCAATGGGACTCCCTGTTCAAACAAAGGTAAATAGTGACAAATGTAGCCTTCACTTAGTTTTTGTCTTCTGGCACACTGTAGCAACACTTTTTCCTACGAAAAACAACCGTTTGGACAATTTTAGATTTCGGTCACTCAATTTCAGTCCGCCTCCTTACGTTTTGAGCCTATTGAACAACACAACCCTGGTGTGTTTTCTAGGATGCTGTGATCAACCTGAAGTCTGTCCAGGAGATCTCCAGGGAGCTGGGGTTCGAGTGGACTGTTCTGGCCTACGAGCTGGGCTTCTCCAGGACTGAGGTCCATCAGTTCCATACCACATCCACAGAGAAGACGGTCCAGGCCAGAAGCATGCTAGAGTGCTGGTGTGTGAATTACCCTGTTTGAATAATTTTCCAATGCATCCTTCTTTCCTCCTGTCCTTGATATAATCACAGATATAAGATGACTGGTTTGGTTGCTTTGACCTATCCATATCACATACAGATCCGTGACTAGGAAAGGTCAAAGGGATGCATTTTTGGAGTGTTCGAACAGGGCCTCTGTCATGGAATGATTACCTAATGTAATGTGGAAGAAATGTCTTGTAAAGGTCTGACATTAATCTTTATTCTACATGTCAGAGTGGCATTGTCTTTGTTCTACACACAGGTAATACCATAATAAGTTTATATCGTAATGTACCCTGTTGAACTCAGCCTATATCTCAATAGAGGGCTGCAGTGTGTGTGTGTGTGTGTGTGTGTGTGTGTGTGTGTGTGTGTGTGTGTGTGTGTGTGTGTGTGTGTGTGTGTGTGTGTGTGTGTGTGTGTGTGTGTGTGTGTGTAGAGTGACCGACAGAGAGACAGATGATTACTGATCATTCTTGTGCTATTAACGCATGATTGGATTTATTCTGTAAAACAGATGTATTTATGATCAACAGCACAGATACTAACATCACAAGAACAACACTTGAAATGTACATAGTCATTACATTAATTGATTATAGAAAATATTAATTTCCAATGCAGAAACATAACGTTAAACCCTCTTCCCCTCGCTCTATTCCTAATTTCTCTATCAATCTATCCCTCTCTCTCCCTCCCATCCCTGTATCTCCCTCCCATCCCAGGTATGAGAGATCTTGGGACAAGTCCAACAAGACCAAGTTGCTGCAGGACGGTCTGGAGCGTGCAGGGCGCCAGCGACCTGGCTGAGAGGCTGCGCTGCCTCCACTGGGGCCACCAGAAATTGAGCCGCAGGGTGGAGCTGCCATCCGCCTTCCCCTTCCTTATCACTGTCCACAGGACCATCGAGAACCGTGACGGCCTCCGCCGGATTAATGACCTCAGCCGCAGATTCACCTGAGGCATGAGAAAAATATGCCTTGATACACCTGAAAACACATGGACACACAGATATACACATTCTGTAAGCACATGCAAACACACACAGGCAGACATCTATTGATCTATCACTGATGAGATGGATGTCTGTACAGCCACTTCAAATAACTAATTGAATTCACATTCAAAACAGTATTTGAAAAATATAGACAAATAAACGAATTTTAAGACAATGGATTTCAGTGCATCTTCTTTTTTGAAAACACTGCACTGTCACTACATACCATAAAAACTTGAAATAAAATTCAGAAAACCAGCAACCTGTAGTATTACTGTAAATAGTCAGCAATAAATAAATAGCCAGTGCAGTCTGTTTGGCTGCAGAAGCCAGCCCTCCAAATCGAGGTCAACAGAGGTAGTTCTCTGGGTTCAAGTAGTAAACTTCAAAGTATCCATTTCTCCTGAGGATGTGAAATTATTTTGAGTTAGCGATCTAGCTAACCACTTCCTCAGGTGTTGAATGAGCACCAAATTAATTTAGCCTATTTGATATTAGTGCCCAAAAAGATGTAGACAAATGACTCTCGACCAAACAAATACGAAAGTTTTGACAGTAAATAAAAGGAACAATTGCCTAACCCAAAATTCATGACAATCACTGGTTTAGGTTGCACATCAAAATATCTGTAATCATGCATTCCTGCTTGGACAATTTATTTCTAGAATCATACCATCCACTACACCTAATGGAGCACTTTGAATTACTTTATAAGATGATTAGGCCACTAATATTTTCCATTGCGTGACCGCAACAAAATGTTGGTGCAACCAAATCATTGGCTCGTGCCCCAAATGAAATGTTAGTATGGAGCCCTTTGACTATGCTTTCAGACATAGGCTATGATTCACATAATCTATATTATATTTAGGACCTTTATGCTCTCACACAATTCGCAATTTGGAAATAGTTATCATGACACAAGGCGAGACCCCCGGAGGCATTTGGTTGGAGTCTTACAATGTTTATTAATCCAAAAAGGAGTAGGCAAGAGAATGGTCGTGGACAGGCAAAAGGTCAAAACCAGATCAGAGTCCAGGTACAGAGTGGCAGACTCGTGGTCAAGGCACGCAGAAAGGTCAGGCAGGCGGGTTCAGAGTCCAGAAACAGGCAAGGGTCAAAACCATGAGGACTAGAAAAATGAAAATAGCAGCAGAACGGGAAAAACGCTGGTGACTTGGAAAACATACAAGACGAACTGGCACAGGGAGACAGGAAACACAGGGATAAATACACTGGGGAAAATAAGCGGCACCTGGAGGGGGTGGAGACAATCACAGGGAAAGGTGAAACAGAGCATGGCATGACAGTACACCCCCCCCCATCTCACCGTATACGTTAGCTGGCCATCGATTACCCGGGGGGGAGGGATGGGCCTGGAAATAGAAGACAGGACAGTGAGACACAGGCTTAATTCTGGAACATGGAAAGTATGGTGGATACGGAGGGTACGGGGTAACACAAGATTGACAGCAGTGGAACTCAGGACTCTGGAGATGGGAAAATGACCAATGAACAGGGGAGACAGTTTGCAGGACTCTACCCACAGGGGCAGGTCCTGAGTGGAAAGCCATACCCTCTGCCCAATGCGGTAGTGGGGAGCTGGGGTCTAGCGACGGTCCGCTTGTCGACGATACCTGGAGTTGGTCTTGAGAATAGCTGCCCTAGCTCTTCTCCAGGTACGTCGACAGCTGCGGACCAACATCTTGGTTGAGAGTATGCTGACCTGCTCTTGTTCCAGGATGAGTGGAGGCTGATACCCCATGGAGCACTCAAAAGGGGAGTCCCATGGCAGAACAGGAAAGGGTCCCGTGGCAGAACAGGGAAGGGTGTTCCAGGCATACTCCACCCAGACCAGTTGACAGCTCCAGGTAGTGGGATTGGTTGAGACCAGGCCTCTCAAGGTGGTTTCCAGGTCTTGTTTGGCTCACGCTGACTGACCGTTGGTTTGGGGAAGGAATCCTGATGAAAAGCTAGCCGACGACCCAATAAGGGTGCAGAAGGCCTTCCAGATCTGAGACGAGAACTGAGGACCCCGATCAGAGACCATGTCTAGCGGGAGTCCATGGATCCGGAAGACATGCTGCACCATAAGCTGGGCCATCTCCTTGGTAGAAGGTACTTTGGGGAGAGGGATGAAATGAGCAGCCTTGGAGAACCGATCGACTACCATCAGAATGACAGTGTTGCCATCAGACAGAGGGAGCCCAGTGAAAAAGACCAGAGATAAGAGACAAGGGACGATGAGGGTCCGGTAGTGGCTGAAGGTGGCCAGAAGGAGCTTGCCGTGGAGTCTTGTTCTGAGAACAGTATAGGCGGGAGAGAGCGTCAGGTTTCACATTGCTTTACACTGGGCGGTAAGGAAAGGACCTAAAAAACGATTTTTGGCCATTTTCACGAAAAGTGCTAAAAAATAGGTTTCAAATTCGTGACCCAGAAACGGTGACACCGATAATGCTGAACTTAACGTAATGATTTGAAAGTACCTAAAAAACAAATCTGCAATTTTCATGAAAAAGTGCTGAAAATATGTTTTAAATTCATGACCCAGAAACGATGTCTCTGGTCATGCCAGAAAGGACCTAAAAAAAGATTTTCGTCCATTTTCACAAAAAGTGATGAAAAATATGCTTCAAATTCGTGACACAGAAACGATGTCTCCAGTCATGCCAAATTTACGTCATGACTGAAAGGAACTAAAAAAAAGACCTAGAGCTCTGAAACTTTGGAAACCCATTCTAGACCTTTAGTCGGTAGTGCACGGAGAGTTACGGGGCTCTAGAAGGTTCTCAGGCCGAGAAACAGCCTCGAACATTTGCAATATTTTCAATTCATTTTTACATCGCGAAACGGACAACATTTCTAAAATTCCCAGAGTCACAAGGATAGGTGCATTAGAACCGCCTCGGCCCATAGAGACGGACCCTAACGTTTCTGTCCGATAGCTCATTCAAGGACCCCGTAGCAACGCCCGGAAAACGTGGATTTTCAGCACCAGTTAAGGTCGCTCCTCGGACTCCAAATGACCTATCGAGCCGAAACTCGAGATTCGGGGTCGCCTCAGCTAGGCCTACACATAATGTCGGAACTGGACCCGCAGCTAGAACGTAACTACGTGTTTTACGTTTTTACTATGATTTAAACAGAAGGCGCTGTGAATTTTGAGCCTGCTCTGACATATGTGATAGTTGGCTTCTAAACAAGTTGGAAAAAGTGGGTTTGGTGTCAGTTTTTATCAGTTTGGTGTCAGAATGATATCTAATTGAATGATGGACGCTGACTTGCTGGCTGACTTTTGTACATTTGCAATAAGATTGAATAGGGCTGAAACATCACCAAAATGACAAACTGAAATCAACACTAAAAAGTGCATCACCATAGCCTCTAGGCCGTGACGAGTTCAACGAGACGCCCCACTTGAACTGTAGCTCGCTCTGACCTCATAGACCGTGCAAAAAAGAAGGTCCAAAATGAAGCCTGGCCCTAAATTTCAGCTGCTTTTGGGTGACAGCGGCAGACCCGTTTGGGTTAGAAGCAAAATTCGACTTCAGGAACATTCCTTAGGACCTCCCGATCTGTGCATCAGTCAGTTCTTAACCTAAAGACTTAAAACTCAGGATTCTGTTAAAGCCTACCCCAATGAGGATATGTGTTCACTTACAGCTTCCTGTGCCAACCGGAAGTGCTTTAAATTGGGGTCATAGGGGCTGTTTCGAAGGGTTAAAAAGGTCACATCTTTCCAAAACTTCATATGTGTGATTAGGCAACCCTCATGAACTGTAAATGAGTCATTTCTCTCATCAGATTTACAAGAAAACTCTCACACACACACAAACACAGAGCTGGGTTGGAGTGACACAGTGTGGGGCTTAAAGACACACAGAGCCTGCAATGGCATCACCATAGTCTCTAGGCCTTTCCGAGTTCAACGAGATGCCCCGATTGACCGTAGCTCACTCGGTCTGACCGCAACAACCGTGCCAAAAAGTAGGCCCAAAATGAAGCCTGGCCCTAAATTTCAGCTGCTTTTGGGTGATAGCAGCAGACCCGTTTGAGTTAGAAGCACGATTCGACTTCAGGAACGTTCCTTAGGACCTCCAGATCTGTGCAAGCCTAACCGTGACCGTGTGGCATTAACCCTTAACAGTGTAAACAGGGTATTTACATCAAACAGTTTGCTATGACATCTCTCCCCATAGGAATACATTGCCTGCTCCCTAAATTCAACCTGGTGCCTATGTGGGTTATGAATGCCTTGTGAACCTGTCTTTGATGACAATCCATCAGGCCACTATGAGGTCAACTGTGTTGATTCTAAGCTTCCTGGAGCAACCGGAAGTGGTTAAACTCACCCTAAAGGTGTTTTACAATACCCAACCTGCAGTTGGTGAAAAAGACAATTCAACCCTGTGTAAATCAGTCAGTTCTTAACCTAAAGACTTAAAACTCAGGATTCTGTTAAAACCTACCCCAATGAGGATATGTGTTCACTTACAGCTTCCTGTGCCAACCGGAAGTGCTTTAAATTGGGGTCATAGGGGCTGTTTCAAAGGGTTAAAAAGGTCACATCTTTCCAAAACTTCACATGTGTGATTAGGAAACCCTCATGAACTGTAAATGAGTCATTTCTCTCATCAGATTTACAAGAAAACTCTCACACACACACACAAACACAGAGCTGGGTTGGAGTGACACAGTGTGGGGCTTAAAGACACACAGAGCCTGCAATGGCATCACCATAGTCTCTAGGCCTTTCCGAGTTCAACGGGATGCCCCGCTTGACCGTAGCTCACTCGGTCTGACCGCAACAACCATGCCAAAAAGTAGGCCCAAAATGAAGCCTGGCCCTAAATTTCAGCTGTTTTTGGGTGATAGCAGCAGACCCGTTTGAGTTAGAAGCACGATTCGACTTCAGGAACGTTCCTTAGGACCTCCAGATCTGTGCAAGCTTAACCGTGACCGTGTGGCATTAACCCTTAACAGTGTAAACAGGGTATTTACATCAAACAGTTTGCTATGACATCTCTCCCCATAGGAATACATTGCCTGCTCCCCTAAATTCAACCTGGTGCCTATGTGGGTTATGAATGCCTTGTGAACCTGTCTTTGATGACAATCCATCAGGCCACTATGAGGTCAACTGTGTTGATTCTAAGCTTCCTGGAGCAACCGGAAGTGGTTAAACTCACCCTAAAGGTGTTTTACAATACCCAACCTGCAGTTGGTGAAAAACAGACAATTCAACCCTGTGTAAATCAGTCAGTTCTTAACATAAAGACTTAAAACTCAGGATTCTGTTAAAACCTACCCCAAGGAGGATATGTGTTCACTTACAGCTTCCTGTGCCAACCGGAAGTGCTTTAAATTGGGGTCATAGGGGCTGTTTCGAAAGGGTTAAAAAGGTCACATCTTTCCAAAACTTCACATGTGTGATTAGGAAACCCTCATGAACTGTAAATGATTCATTTCTCTCATCAGATTTACAAGAAAACTCTCACACACACACACAAACACAGAGCTGGGTTGGAGTGACACAGTGTGGGGCTTAAAGACACACAGAGCCTGCAATGGCATCACCATAGTCTCTAGGCCTTTCCGAGTTCAACGGGATGCCCCGATTGACCGTAGCTCACTCGGTCTGACCACAACAACTGTGCCAAAAAGTAGGCCCAAAATGAAGCCTGGCCCTAAATTTCAGCTGCTTTTGGGTGACAGCAGCAGACCCGTTTGAGTTAGAAGCACGATTCGACTTCAGGAACGTTCCTTAGGACCTCCAGATCTGTGCAAGCTTAACCGTGACCGTGTGGCATTAACCCTTAACAGTGTAAACAGGGTATTTACATCAAACAGTTTGCTATGACATCTCTCCCCATAGGAATACATTGCCTGCTCCCCTAAATTCAACCTGGTGCCTATGTGGGTTATGAATGCCTTGTGAACCTGTCTTTGATGACAATCCATCAGGCCACTATGAGGTCAACTGTGTTGATTCTAAGCTTCCTGGAGCAACCGGAAGTGGTTAAACTCACCCTAAAGGTGTTTTACAATACCCAACCTGCAGTTGGGGAAAAACAGACAATTCAACCTTGTGTAAATCAGTCAGTTCTTAACCTAAAGACTTAAAACTCAGGATTCTGTTAAAACCTACCCGAATGAAGATATGTGTTCACTTACAGCTTCCTGTGCCAACCGGAAGTGCTTTGAATTGGGGTCATAGGGGCTGTTTCGAAGGGTTAAAAAGGTCACATCTTTCCAAAACTTCACATGTGTGATTAGGAAACCCTCATGAACTGTAAATGATTCATTTCTCTCATCAGATTTACAAGAAAACTCTCACACACACACACAAACACAGAGCTGGGTTGGAGTGACACAGTGTGGGGCTTAAAGACACACAGAGCCTGCAATGGCATCACCATAGTCTCTAGGCCTTTCCGAGTTCAACGAGATGCCCCGATTGACCGTAGCTCACTCGGTCTGACCACAACAACCGTGCCAAAAAGTATGCCCAAAATGAAGCCTGGCCCTAAATTTCAGCTGCTTTTGGGTGACAGCAGCAGACCCGTTTGAGTTAGAAGCACGATTCGACTTCAGGAACGTTCCTTAGGACCTCCAGATCTGTGCAAGCCTAACCGTGACCGTGTGGCATTAACCCTTAACAGTGTAAACAGGGTATTTACATCAAACAGTTTGCTATGACATCTCTCCCCATAGGAATACATTGCCTGCTCCCTAAATTCAACCTGGTGCCTATGTGGGTTATGAATGCCTTGTGAACCTGTCTTTGATGACAATCCATCAGGCCACTATGAGGTCAACTGTGTTGATTCTAAGCTTCCTGGAGCAACCGGAAGTGGTTAAACTCACCCTAAAGGTGTTTTACAATACCCAACCTGCAGTTGGTGAAAAACAGACAATTCAACCTTGTGTAAATCAGTCAGTTCTTAACCTAAAGACTTAAAACTCAGGATTCTGTTAAAACCTACCCCAATGAAGATATGTGTTCACTTACAGCTTCCTGTGCCAACCGGAAGTGCTTTAAATTGGGGTCATAGGGGCTGTTTCGAAAGGGTTAAAAAGGTCACATCTTTCCAAAACTTCACATGTGTGATTAGGAAACCCTCATGAACTGTAAATGAGTCATTTCTCTCATCAGATTTACAAGAAAACTCTCACACACACACACAAACACAGAGCTGGGTTGGAGTGACACAGTGTGGGGCTTAAAGACACACAGAGCCTGCAATGGCATCACCATAGTCTCTAGGCCTTTCCGAGTTCAACGAGATGCCCCGCTTGACCGTAGCTCACTCGGTCTGACCGCAACAACCATGCCAAAAAGTAGGCCCAAAATGAAGCCTGGCCCTAAATTTCAGCTGTTTTTGGGTGATAGCAGCAGACCCGTTTGAGTTAGAAGCACGATTCGACTTCAGGAACGTTCCTTAGGGCCTCCAGATTGTGTGCAAGCTTAACCGTGACCGTGTGGCATTAACCCTTAACAGTGTAAACAGGGTATTTACATCAAACAGTTTGCTATGACATCTCTCCCCA
The DNA here is from genome assembly GCA_030435695.1 of Brachymystax lenok tsinlingensis. Lineage (NCBI taxonomy): Eukaryota > Metazoa > Chordata > Actinopteri > Salmoniformes > Salmonidae > Brachymystax > Brachymystax lenok. Next base: position 26,249 of record JAGFMH010000031.1, on the reverse strand, counting down.
TAGGAATACATTGCCTGCTCCCCTAAATTCAACCTGGTGCCTATGTGGGTTATGAATGCCTTGTGAACCTGTCTTTGATGACAATCCATCAGGCCACTATGAGGTCAACTGTGTTGATTCTAAGCTTCCTGGAGCAACCGGAAGTGGTTAAACTCACCCTAAAGGTGTTTTACAATACCCAACCTGCAGTTGGTGAAAAACAGACAATTCAACCTTGTGTAAATCAGTCAGTTCTTAACCTAAAGACTTAAAACTCAGGATTCTGTTAAAACCTACCCCAATGAAGATATGTGTTCACTTACAGCTTCCTGTGCCAACCGGAAGTGCTTTAAATTGGGGTCATAGGGGCTGTTTCAAGGGTTAAAAAGGTCACATCTTTCCAAAACTTCACATGTGTGATTAGGAAACCCTCATGAACTGTAAATGAGTCATTTCTCTCATCAGATTTACAAGAAAACTCTCACACACACACACAAACACAGAGCTGGGTTGGAGTGACACAGTGTGGGGCTTAAAGACACACAGAGCCTGCAATGGCATCACCATAGTCTCTAGGCCTTTCCGAGTTCAACGAGATGCCCCGCTTGACCGTAGCTCACTCGGTCTGACCGCAACAACCATGCCAAAAAGTAGGCCCAAAATGAAGCCTGGCCCTAAATTTCAGCTGTTTTTGGGTGATAGCAGCAGACCCGTTTGAGTTAGAAGCACGATTCGACTTCAGGAACGTTCCTTAGGGCCTCCAGATGTGTGCAAGCTTAACCGTGACCGTGTGGCATTAACCCTTAACAGTGTAAACAGGGTATTTACATCAAACAGTTTGCTATGACATCTCTCCCCATAGGAATACATTGCCTGCTCCCCTAAATTCAACCTGGTGCCTATGTGGGTTATGAATGCCTTGTGAACCTGTCTTTGATGACAATCCATCAGGCCACTATGAGGTCAACTGTGTTGATTCTAAGCTTCCTGGAGCAACCGGAAGTGGTTAAACTCACCCTAAAGGTGTTTTACAATACCCAACCTGCAGTTGGTGAAAAACAGACAATTCAACCTTGTGTAAATCAGTCAGTTCTTAACCTAAAGACTTAAAACTCAGGATTCTGTTAAAACCTACCCCAATGAAGATATGTGTTCACTTACAGCTTCCTGTGCCAACCGGAAGTGCTTTAAATTGGGGTCATAGGGGCTGTTTCGAAGGGTTAAAAAGGTCACATCTTTCCAAAACTTCACATGTGTGATTAGGAAACCCTCATGAACTGTAAATGAGTCATTTCTCTCATCAGATTTACAAGAAAACTCTCACACACACACAAACACAGAGCTGGGTTGGAGTGACACAGTGTGGGGCTTAAAGACACACAGAGCCTGCAATGGCATCACCATAGTCTCTAGGCCTTTCCGAGTTCAACGAGATGCCCCGCTTGACCGTAGCTCACTCGGTCTGACCGCAACAACCATGCCAAAAAGTAGGCCCAAAATGAAGCCTGGCCCTAAATTTCACCTGTTTTTGGGTGATAGCAGCAGACCCGTTTGAGTTAGAAGCACGATTCGACTTCAGGAACGTTCCTTAGGACCTCCAGATCTGTGCAAGCCTAACCGTGACCGTGTGGCATTAACCCTTAACAGTGTAAACAGGGTATTTACATCAAACAGTTTGCTATGACATCTCTCCCCATAGGAATACATTGCCTGCTCCCCTAAATTCAACCTGGTGCCTATGTGGGTTATGAATGCCTTGTGAACCTGTCTTTGATGACAATCCATCAGGCCACTATGAGGTCAACTGTGTTGATTCTAAGCTTCCTGGAGCAACCGGAAGTGGTTAAACTTACCCTAAAGGTGTTTTACAATACCCAACCTGCAGTTGGTGAAAAACAGACAATTCAAGCCTGTGTAAATCAGTCAGTTCTTAACCTAAAGACTTAAAACTCAGGATTCTGTTAAAACCTACCCCAAGGAGGATATGTGTTCACTTACAGCTTCCTGTGCCAACCGGAAGTGCTTTAAATTGGGGTCATAGGGGCTGTTTCGAAGGGTTAAAAAGGTCACATCTTTCCAAAACTTCACATGTGTGATTAGGAAACCCTCATGAACTGTAAATGAGTCATTTCTCTCATCAGATTTACAAGAAAACTCTCACACACACACACAAACACAGAGCTGGGTTGGAGTGACACAGTGTGGGGCTTAAAGACACACAGAGCCTGCAATGGCATCACCATAGTCTCTAGGCCTTTCCGAGTTCAACGAGATGCCCCGCTTGACCGTAGCTCACTCGGTCTGACCGCAACAACCATGCCAAAAGTAGGCCCAAAATGAAGCCTGGCCCTAAATTTCACCTGCTTTTGGGTGATAGCAGCAGACCCGTTTGAGTTAGAAGCACGATTCGACTTCAGGAACGTTCCTTAGGACCTCCAGATCTGTGCAAGCCTAACCGTGACCGTGTGGCATTAACCCTTAACAGTGTAAACAGGGTATTTACATCAAACAGTTTGCTATGACATCTCTCCCCATAGGAATACATTGCCTGCTCCCCTAAATTCAACCTGGTGCCTATGTGGGTTATGAATGCCTTGTGAACCTGTCTTTGATGACAATCCATCAGGCCACTATGAGGTCAACTGTGTTGATTCTAAGCTTCCTGGAGCAACCGGAAGTGGTTAAACTCACCCTAAAGGTGTTTTACAATACCCAACCTGCAGTTGGTGAAAAAAAGACAATTCAACCCTGTGTAAATCAGTCAGTTCTTAACCTAAAGACTTAAAACTCAGGATTCTGTTAAAACCTACCCCAAGGAGGATATGTGTTCACTTACAGCTTCCTGTGCCAACCCGGAAGTGCTTTAAATTGGGGTCATAGGGGCTGTTTCGAAAGGGTTAAAAAGGTCACATCTTTCCAAAACTTCACATGTGTGATTAGGAAACCCTCATGAACTGTAAATGATTCATTTCTCTCATCAGATTTACAAGAAAACTCTCACACACACACACAAACACAGAGCTGGGTTGGAGTGACACAGTGTGGGGCTTAAAGACACACAGAGCCTGCAATGGCATCACCATAGTCTCTAGGCCTTTCCGAGTTCAACGGGATGCCCCGATTGACCGTAGCTCACTCGGTCTGACCACAACAACCGTGCCAAAAAGTAGGCCCAAAATGAAGCCTGGCCCTAAATTTCAGCTGTTTTTGGGTGATAGCAGCAGACCCGTTTGAGTTAGAAGCACGATTCGACTTCAGGAACGTTCCTTAGGACCTCCAGATCTGTGCAAGCCTAACCGTGACCGTGTGGCATTAACCCTTAACAGTGTAAACAGGGTATTTACATCAAACAGTTTGCTATGACATCTCTCCCCATAGGAATACATTGCCTGCTCCCCTAAATTCAACCTGGTGCCTATGTGGGTTATGAATGCCTTGTGAACCTGTCTTTGATGACAATCCATCAGGCCACTATGAGGTCAACTGTGTTGATTCTAAGCTTCCTGGAGCAACCGGAAGTGGTTAAACTCACCCTAAAGGTGTTTTACAATACCCAACCTGCAGTTGGTGAAAAAAAGACAATTCAACCCTGTGTAAATCAGTCAGTTCTTAACCTAAAGACTTAAAACTCAGGATTCTGTTAAAACCTACCCCAAGGAGGATATGTGTTCACTTACAGCTTCCTGTGCCAACCCGGAAGTGCTTTAAATTGGGGTCATAGGGGCTGTTTCAAAGGGTTAAAAGGTCACATCTTTCCAAAACTTCACATGTGTGATTAGGAAACCCTCATGAACTGTAAATGATTCATTTCTCTCATCAGATTTACAAGAAAACTCTCACACACACACACAAACACAGAGCTGGGTTGGAGTGACACAGTGTGGGGCTTAAAGACACACAGAGCCTGCAATGGCATCACCATAGTCTCTAGGCCTTTCCGAGTTCAACGGGATGCCCCGATTGACCGTAGCTCACTCGGTCTGACCACAACAACCGTGCCAAAAGTAGGCCCAAAATGAAGCCTGGCCCTAAATTTCAGCTGTTTTTGGGTGATAGCAGCAGACCCGTTTGAGTTAGAAGCACGATTCGACTTCAGGAACGTTCCTTAGGACCTCCAGATCTGTGCAAGCCTAACCGTGACCGTGTGGCATTAACCCTTAACAGTGTAAACAGGGTATTTACATCAAACAGTTTGCTATGACATCTCTCCCCATAGGAATACATTGCCTGCTCCCTAAATTCAACCTGGTGCCTATGTGGGTTATGAATGCCTTGTGAACCTGTCTTTGATGACAATCCATCAGGCCACTATGAGGTCAACTGTGTTGATTCTAAGCTTCCTGGAGCAACCGGAAGTGGTTAAACTCACCCTAAAGGTGTTTTACAATACCCAACCTGCAGTTGGTGAAAAACAGACAATTCAACCCTGTGTAAATCAGTCAGTTCTTAACCTAAAGACTTAAAACTCAGGATTCTGTTAAAACCTACCCCAAGGAGGATATGTGTTCACTTACAGCTTCCTGTGCCAACCGGAAGTGCTTTAAATTGGGGTCATAGGGGCTGTTTGAAGGGTTAAAAGGTCACATCTTTCCAAAACTTCACATGTGTGATTAGGAAACCCTCATGAACTGTAAATGATTCATTTCTCTCATCAGATTTACAAGAAAACTCTCACACACACACACAAACACAGAGCTGGGTTGGAGTGACACAGTGTGGGGCTTAAAGACACACAGAGCCTGCAATGGCATCACCATAGTCTCTAGGCCTTTCCGAGTTCAACGGGATGCCCCGATTGACCGTAGCTCACTCGGTCTGACCACAACAACCGTGCCAAAAAGTAGGCCCAAAATGAAGCCTGGCCCTAAATTTCAGCTGCTTTTGGGTGACAGCAGCAGACCCGTTTGAGTTAGAAGCACGATTCGACTTCAGGAACGTTCCTTAGGACCTCCAGATCTGTGCAAGCCTAACCGTGACCGTGTGGCATTAACCCTTAACAGTGTAAACAGGGTATTTACATCAAACAGTTTGCTATGACATCTCTCCCCATAGGAATACATTGCCTGCTCCCCTAAATTCAACCTGGTGCCTATGTGGGTTATGAATGCCTTGTAAACCTGTCTTTGATGACAATCCATCAGGCCACTTTGAGGTCAACTGTGTTGATTCTAAGCTTCCTGGAGCAACCGGAAGTGGTTAAACTCACCCTAAAGGTGTTTTACAATACCCAACCTGCAGTTGGTGAAAAACAGACAATTCAACCCTGTGTAAATCAGTCAGTTCTTAACCTAAAGACTTAAAACTCAGGATTCTGTTAAAACCTACCCCAAGGAGGATATGTGTTCACTTACAGCTTCCTGTGCCAACCGGAAGTGCTTTAAATTGGGGTCATAGGGGCTGTTTCAAGGGTTAAAAAGGTCACATCTTTCCAAAACTTCACATGTGTGATTAGGAAACCCTCATGAACTGTAAATGAGTCATTTCTCTCATCAGATTTACAAGAAAACTCTCACACACACACACAAACACAGAGCTGGGTTGGAGTGACACAGTGTGGGGCTTAAAGACACACAGAGCCTGCAATGGCATCACCATAGTCTCTAGGCCTTTCCGAGTTCAACGAGATGCCCGCTTGACCGTAGCTCACTCGGTCTGACCACAACAACCGTGCCAAAAAGTAGGCCCAAAATGAAGCCTGGCCCTAAATTTCAGCTGCTTTTGGGTGATAGCAGCAGACCCGTTTGAGTTAGAAGCACGATTCGACTTCAGGAACGTTCCTTAGGACCTCCAGATCTGTGCAAGCCTAACCGTGACCGTGTGGCATTAACCCTTAACAGTGTAAACAGGGTATTTACATCAAACAGTTTGCTATGACATCTCTCCCCATAGGAATACATTGCCTGCTCCCCTAAATTCAACCTGGTGCCTATGTGGGTTATGAATGCCTTGTGAACCTGTCTTTGATGACAATCCATCAGGCCACTATGAGGTCAACTGTGTTGATTCTAAGCTTCCTGGAGCAACCGGAAGTGGTTAAACTCACCCTAAAGGTGTTTTACAATACCCAACCTGCAGTTGGTGAAAAACAGACAATTCAACCTTGTGTAAATCAGTCAGTTCTTAACCTAAAGACTTAAAACTCAGGATTCTGTTAAAACCTACCCCAATGAAGATATGTGTTCACTTACAGCTTCCTGTGCCAACCGGAAGTGCTTTAAATTGGGGTCATAGGGGCTGTTTCGAAGGGTTAAAAAGGTCACATCTTTCCAAAACTTCACATGTGTGATTAGGAAACCCTCATGAACTGTAAATGAGTCATTTCTCTCATCAGATTTACAAGAAAACTCTCACACACACACAAACACAGAGCTGGGTTGGAGTGACACAGTGTGGGGCTTAAAGACACACAGAGCCTGCAATGGCATCACCATAGTCTCTAGGCCTTTCCGAGTTCAACGAGATGCCCTGCTTGACCGTAGCTCACTCGGTCTGACCGCAACAACCGTGCCAAAAAGTAGGCCCAAAATGAAGCCTGGCCCTAAATTTCAGCTGCTTTTGGGTGACAGCAGCAGACCCGTTTGTGTTAGAAGCACGATTCGACTTCAGGAACGTTCCTTAGGACCTCCAGATCTGTGCAAGCCTAACCGTGACCGTGTGGCATTAACCCTTAACAGTGTAAACAGGGTATTTACATCAAACAGTTTGCTATGACATCTCTCCCCATAGGAATACATTGCCTGCTCCCTAAATTCAACCTGGTGCCTATGTGGGTTATGAATGCCTTGTGAACCTGTCTTTGATGACAATCCATCAGGCCACTATGAGGTCAACTGTGTTGATTCTAAGCTTCCTGGAGCAACCGGAAGTGGTTAAACTCACCCTAAAGGTGTTTTACAATACCCAACCTGCAGTTGGTGAAAAACAGACAATTCAACCCTGTGTAAATCAGTCAGTTCTTAACCTAAAGACTTAAAACTCAGGATTCTGTTAAAACCTACCCCAATGAGGATATGTGTTCACTTACAGCTTCCTGTGCCAACCGGAAGTGCTTTAAATTGGGGTCATAGGGGCTGTTTCGAAGGGTTAAAAAGGTCACATCTTTCCAAAACTTCACATGTGTGATTAGGAAACCCTCATGAACTGTAAATGAGTCATTTCTCTCATCAGATTTACAAGAAAACTCTCACACACACACACAAACACAGAGCTGGGTTGGAGTGACACAGTGTGGGGCTTAAAGACACACAGAGCCTGCAATGGCATCACCATAGTCTCTAGGCCTTTCCGAGTTCAACGAGATGCCCTGCTTGACCGTAGCTCACTCGGTCTGACCGCAACAACCGTGCCAAAAAGTAGGCCCAAAATGAAGCCTGGCCCTAAATTTCAGCTGCTTTTGGGTGACAGCAGCAGACCCGTTTGTGTTAGAAGCACGATTCGACTTCAGGAACGTTCCTTAGGACCTCCAGATCTGTGCAAGCCTAACCGTGACCGTGTGGCATTAACCCTTAACAGTGTAAACAGGGTATTTACATCAAACAGTTTGCTATGACATCTCTCCCCATAGGAATACATTGCCTGCTCCCCTAAATTCAACCTGGTGCCTATGTGGGTTATGAATGCCTTGTGAACCTGTCTTTGATGACAATCCATCAGGCCACTATGAGGTCAACTGTGTTGATTCTAAGCTTCCTGGAGCAACCGGAAGTGGTTAAACTCACCCTAAAGGTGTTTTACAATACCCAACCTGCAGTTGGTGAAAAACAGACAATTCAACCCTGTGTAAATCAGTCAGTTCTTAACCTAAAGACTTAAAACTCAGGATTCTGTTAAAACCTACCCCAATGAGGATATGTGTTCACTTACAGCTTCCTGTGCCAACCGGAAGTGCTTTAAATTGGGGTCATAGGGGCTGTTTCAAGGGTTAAAAAGGTCACATCTTTCCAAAACTTCACATGTGTGATTAGGAAACCCTCATGAACTGTAAATGAGTCATTTCTCTCATCAGATTTACAAGAAAACTCTCACACACACACACAAACACAGAGCTGGGTTGGAGTGACACAGTGTGGGGCTTAAAGACACACAGAGCCTGCAATGGCATCACCAGAGTCTCTAGGCCTTTCCAAGTTCAACGGGATGCCCTGCTTGACCGTAGCTCACTCGGTCTGACCGCAACAACCGTGCCAAAAGTAGGCCCAAAATGAAGCCTGGCCCTAAATTTCAGCTGCTTTTGGGTGACAGCAGCAGACCCGTTTGTGTTAGAAGCACGATTCGACTTCAGGAACGTTCCTTAGGACCTCCAGATCTGTGCAAGCCTAACCGTGACCGTGTGGCATTAACCCTTAACAGTGTAAACAGGGTATTTACATCAAACAGTTTGCTATGACATCTCTCCCCATAGGAATACATTGCCTGCTCCCTAAATTCAACCTGGTGCCTATGTGGGTTATGAATGCCTTGTGAACCTGTCTTTGATGACAATCCATCAGGCCACTATGAGGTCAACTGTGTTGATTCTAAGCTTCCTGGAGCAACCGGAAGTGGTTAAACTCACCCTAAAGGTGTTTTACAATACCCAACCTGCAGTTGGTGAAAAACAGACAATTCAACCCTGTGTAAATCAGTCAGTTCTTAACCTAAAGACTTAAAACTCAGGATTCTGTTAAAACCTACCCCAATGAGGATATGTGTTCACTTACAGCTTCCTGTGCCAACCGGAAGTGCTTTAAATTGGGGTCATAGGGGCTGTTTCAAGGGTTAAAAAGGTCACATCTTTCCAAAACTTCACATGTGTGATTAGGAAACCCTCATGAACTGTAAATGAGTCATTTCTCTCATCAGATTTACAAGAAAACTCTCACACACACACACAAACACAGAGCTGGGTTGGAGTGACACAGTGTGGGGCTTAAAGACACACAGAGCCTGCAATGGCATCACCAGAGTCTCTAGGCCTTTCCAAGTTCAACGGGATGCCCTGCTTGACCGTAGCTCACTCGGTCTGACCGCAACAACCGTGCCAAAAAGTAGGCCCAAAATGAAGCCTGGCCCTAAATTTCAGCTGCTTTTGGGTGACAGCAGCAGACCCGTTTGTGTTAGAAGCACGATTCGACTTCAGGAACGTTCCTTAGGACCTCCAGATCTGTGCAAGCCTAACCGTGACCGTGTGGCATTAACCCTTAACAGTGTAAACAGGGTATTTACATCAAACAGTTTGCTATGACATCTCTCCCCATAGGAATACATTGCCTGCTCCCCTAAATTCAACCTGGTGCCTATGTGGGTTATGAATGCCTTGTGAACCTGTCTTTGATGACAATCCATCAGGCCACTATGAGGTCAACTGTGTTGATTCTAAGCTTCCTGGAGCAACCGGAAGTGGTTAAACTCACCCTAAAGGTGTTTTACAATACCCAACCTGCAGTTGGTGAAAAACAGACAATTCAACCCTGTGTAAATCAGTCAGTTCTTAACCTAAAGACTTAAAACTCAGGATTCTGTTAAAACCTACCCCAATGAGGATATGTGTTCACTTACAGCTTCCTGTGCCAACCGGAAGTGCTTTAAATTGGGGTCATAGGGGCTGTTTCAAGGGTTAAAAAGGTCACATCTTTCCAAAACTTCACATGTGTGATTAGGAAACCCTCATGAACTGTAAATGAGTCATTTCTCTCATCAGATTTACAAGAAAACTCTCACACACACACACAAACACAGAGCTGGGTTGGAGTGACACAGTGTGGGGCTTAAAGACACACAGAGCCTGCAATGGCATCACCAGAGTCTCTAGGCCTTTCCAAGTTCAACGGATGCCCTGCTTGACCGTAGCTCACTCGGTCTGACCGCAACAACCGTGCCAAAAAGTAGGCCCAAAATGAAGCCTGGCCCTAAATTTCAGCTGCTTTTGGGTGACAGCAGCAGACCCGTTTGTGTTAGAAGCACGATTCGACTTCAGGAACGTTCCTTAGGACCTCCAGATCTGTGCAAGCCTAACCGTGACCGTGTGGCATTAACCCTTAACAGTGTAAACAGGGTATTTACATCAAACAGTTTGCTATGACATCTCTCCCCATAGGAATACATTGCCTGCTCCCCTAAATTCAACCTGGTGCCTATGTGGGTTATGAATGCCTTGTGAACCTGTCTTTGATGACAATCCATCAGGCCACTATGAGGTCAACTGTGTTGATTCTAAGCTTCCTGGAGCAACCGGAAGTGGTTAAACTCACCCTAAAGGTGTTTTACAATACCCAACCTGCAGTTGGTGAAAAACAGACAATTCAACCCTGTGTAAATCAGTCAGTTCTTAACCTAAAGACTTAAAACTCAGGATTCTGTTAAAACCTACCCCAATGAGGATATGTGTTCACTTACAGCTTCCTGTGCCAACCGGAAGTGCTTTAAATTGGGGTCATAGGGGCTGTTTCGAAGGGTTAAAAAGGTCACATCTTTCCAAAACTTCACATGTGTGATTAGGAAACCCTCATGAACTGTAAATGAGTCATTTCTCTCATCAGATTTACAAGAAAACTCTCACACACACACACAAACACAGAGCTGGGTTGGAGTGACACAGTGTGGGGCTTAAAGACACACAGAGCCTGCAATGGCATCACCATAGTCTCTAGGCCTTTCCAAGTTCAACGGGATGCCCTGCTTGACCGTAGCTCACTCGGTCTGACCGCAACAACCGTGCCAAAAAGTAGGCCCAAAATGAAGCCTGGCCCTAAATTTCAGCTGCTTTTGGGTGACAGCAGCAGACCCGTTTGTGTTAGAAGCACGATTCGACTTCAGGAACGTTCCTTAGGACCTCCAGATCTGTGCAAGCCTAACCGTGACCGTGTGGCATTAACCCTTAACAGTGTAAACAGGGTATTTACATCAAACAGTTTGCTATGACATCTCTCCCCATAGGAATACATTGCCTGCTCCCCTAAATTCAACCTGGTGCCTATGTGGGTTATGAATGCCTTGTGAACCTGTCTTTGATGACAATCCATCAGGCCACTATGAGGTCAACTGTGTTGATTCTAAGCTTCCTGGAGCAACCGGAAGTGGTTAAACTCACCCTAAAGGTGTTTTACAATACCCAACCTGCAGTTGGTGAAAAACAGACAATTCAACCCTGTGTAAATCAGTCAGTTCTTAACCTAAAGACTTAAAACTCAGGATTCTGTTAAAACCTACCCCAATGAGGATATGTGTTCACTTACAGCTTCCTGTGCCAACCGGAAGTGCTTTAAATTGGGGTCATAGGGGCTGTTTCGAAGGGTTAAAAAGGTCACATCTTTCCAAAACTTCACATGTGTGATTAGGAAACCCTCATGAACTGTAAATGAGTCATTTCTCTCATCAGATTTACAAGAAAACTCTCACACACACACACAAACACAGAGCTGGGTTGGAGTGACACAGTGTGGGGCTTAAAGACACACAGAGCCTGCAATGGCATCACCATAGTCTCTAGGCCTTTCCGAGTTCAACGAGATGCCCCGCTTGACCGTAGCTCACTCGGTCTGACCGCAACAACCGTGCCAAAAAGTAGGCCCAAAATGAAGCCTGGCCCTAAATTTCAGCTGCTTTTGGGTGATAGCAGCAGACCCGTTTGAGTTAGAAGCACGATTCGACTTCAGGAACGTTCCTTAGGACCTCCAGATCTGTGCAAGCCTAACCGTGACCGTGTGGCATTAACCCTTAACAGTGTAAACAGGGTATTTACATCAAACAGTTTGCTATGACATCTCTCCCCATAGGAATACATTGCCTGCTCCCCTAAATTCAGGAAAGTTCCTTAGGGCCTCCAGATCTGTGCAAGCTTAACCGTGACCGTGTGGCATTAACCCTTAACAGTGTAAATAGGGTATTTACATCAAACAGTTTGCTATGACATCTCTCCCCATAGGAATACATTGCCTGCTCCCCTAAATTCAACCTGGTGCCTATGTGGGTTATGAATGCCTTGTGAACCTGTCTTTGATGACAATCCATCAGGCCACTATGAGGTCAACTGTGTTGATTCTAAGCTTCCTGGAGCAACCGGAAGTGGTTAAACTCACCCTAAAGGTGTTTTACAATACCCAACCTGCAGTTGGTGAAAAACAGACAATTCAACCCTGTGTAAATCAGTCAGTTCTTAACCTAAAGACTTAAAACTCAGGATTCTGTTAAAACCTACCCCAATGAGGATATGTGTTCACTTACAGCTTCCTGTGCCAACCGGAAGTGCTTTAAATTGGGGTCATAGGGGCTGTTTCAAGGGTTAAAAAGGTCACATCTTTCCAAAACTTCACATGTGTGATTAGGAAACCCTCATGAACTGTAAATGATTCATTTCTCTCATCAGATTTACAAGAAAACTCTCACACACACACACAAACACAGAGCTGGGTTGGAGTGACACAGTGTGGGGCTTAAAGACACACAGAGCCTGCAATGGCATCACCATAGTCTCTAGGCCTTTCCGAGTTCAACGAGATGCCCCGCTTGACCGTAGCTCACTCGGTCTGACCGCAACAACCGTGCCAAAAGTAGGCCCAAAATGAAGCCTGGCCCTAAATTTCAGCTGCTTTTGGGTGATAGCAGCAGACCCGTTTGAGTTAGAAGCACGATTCGACTTCAGGAACGTTCCTTAGGACCTCCAGATCTGTGCAAGCCTAACTGTGACCGTGTGGCATTAACCCTTAACAGTGTAAACAGGGTATTTACATCAAACAGTTTGCTATGACATCTCTCCCCATAGGAATACATTGCATGCTCCCCTAAATTCAGGAACGTTCCTTAGGGCCTCCAGATCTGTGCAAGCTTAACCGTGACCGTGTGGCATTAACCCTTAACAGTGTAAACAGGGTATTTACATCAAACAGTTTGCTATGACATCTCTCCCCATAGGAATACATTGCCTGCTCCCCTAAATTCAACCTGGTGCCTATGTGGGTTATGAATGCCTTGTGAACCTGTCTTTGATGACAATCCATCAGGCCACTATGAGGTCAACTGTGTTGATTCTAAGCTTCCTGGAGCAACCGGAAGTGGTTAAACTCACCCTAAAGGTGTTTTACAATACCCAACCTGCAGTTGGTGAAAAACAGACAATTCAACCCTGTGTAAATCAGTCAGTTCTTAACCTAAAGACTTAAAACTCAGGATTCTGTTAAAACCTACCCCAATGAGGATATGTGTTCACTTACAGCTTCCTGTGCCAACCGGAAGTGCTTTAAATTGGGGTCATAGGGGCTGTTTGAAGGGTTAAAAAGGTCACATCTTTCCAAAACTTCACATGTGTGATTAGGAAACCCTCATGAACTGTAAATGATTCATTTCTCTCATCAGATTTACAAGAAAACTCTCACACACACACACAAACACAGAGCTGGGTTGGAGTGACACAGTGTGGGGCTTAAAGACACACAGAGCCTGCAATGGCATCACCATAGTCTCTAGGCCTTTCCGAGTTCAACGAGATGCCCCGCTTGACCGTAGCTCACTCGGTCTGACCGCAACAACCGTGCCAAAAAGTAGGCCCAAAATGAAGCCTGGCCCTAAATTTCACCTGTTTTTGGGTGATAGCAGCAGACCCGTTTGAGTTAGAAGCACGATTCGACTTCAGGAACGTTCCTTAGGACCTCCAGATCTGTGCAAGCCTAACCGTGACCGTGTGGCATTAACCCTTAACAGTGTAAACAGGGTATTTACATCAAACAGTTTGCTATGACATCTCTCCCCATAGGAATACATTGCATGCTCCCCTAAATTCAGGAACTTTCCTTAGGGCCTCCAGATCTGTGCAAGCTTAACCGTGACCGTGTGGCATTAACCCTTAACAGTGTAAACAGGGTATTTACATCAAACAGTTTGCTATGACATCTCTCCCCATAGGAATACATTGCCTGCTCCCTAAATTCAACCTGGTGCCTATGTGGGTTATGAATGCCTTGTGAACCTGTCTTTGATGACAATCCATCAGGCCACTATGAGGTCAACTGTGTTGATTCTAAGCTTCCTGGAGCAACCGGAAGTGGTTAAACTCACCCTAAAGGTGTTTTACAATACCCAACCTGCAGTTGGTGAAAAACAGACAATTCAACCCTGTGTAAATCAGTCAGTTCTTAACCTAAAGACTTAAAACTCAGGATTCTGTTAAAACCTACCCCAATGAAGATATGTGTTCACTTACAGCTTCCTGTGCCAACCGGAAGTGCTTTAAATTGGGGTCATAGGGGCTGTTTCGAAGGGTTAAAAAGGTCACATCTTTCCAAAACTTCACATGTGTGATTAGGAAACCCTCATGAACTGTAAATGATTCATTTCTCTCATCAGATTTACAAGAAAACTCTCACACACACACACAAACACAGAGCTGGGTTGGAGTGACACAGTGTGGGGCTTAAAGACACACAGAGCCTGCAATGGCATCACCAGAGTCTCTAGGCCTTTCCAAGTTCAACGGGATGCCCCTCTTGACCGTAGCTCACTCGGTCTGACCGCAACAACCGTGCCAAAAAGTAGGCCCAAAATGAAGCCTGGCCCTAAATTTCAGCTGCTTTTGGGTGACAGCAGCAGACCCGTTTGTGTTAGAAGCACGATTCGACTTCAGGAACGTTCCTTAGGACCTCCAGATCTGTGCAAGCCTAACCGTGACCGTGTGGCATTAACCCTTAACAGTGTAAACAGGGTATTTACATCAAACAGTTTGCTATGACATCTCTCCCCATAGGAATACATTGCCTGCTCCCTAAATTCAACCTGGTGCCTATGTGGGTTATGAATGCCTTGTGAACCTGTCTTTGATGACAATCCATCAGGCCACTATGAGGTCAACTGTGTTGATTCTAAGCTTCCTGGAGCAACCGGAAGTGGTTAAACTCACCCTAAAGGTGTTTTACAATACCCAACCTGCAGTTGGTGAAAAACAGACAATTCAACCCTGTGTAAATCAGTCAGTTCTTAACCTAAAGACTTAAAACTCAGGATTCTGTTAAAACCTACCCCAATGAGGATATGTGTTCACTTACAGCTTCCTGTGCCAACCGGAAGTGCTTTAAATTGGGGTCATAGGGGCTGTTTCGAAGGGTTAAAAAGGTCACATCTTTCCAAAACTTCACATGTGTGATTAGGAAACCCTCATGAACTGTAAATGATTCATTTCTCTCATCAGATTTACAAGAAAACTCTCACACACACACAAACACAGAGCTGGGTTGGAGTGACACAGTGTGGGGCTTAAAGACACACAGAGCCTGCAATGGCATCACCAGAGTCTCTAGGCCTTTCCAAGTTCAACGGGATGCCCTCTTGACCGTAGCTCACTCGGTCTGACCGCAACAACCGTGCCAAAAGTAGGCCCAAAATGAAGCCTGGCCCTAAATTTCAGCTGCTTTTGGGTGACAGCAGCAGACCCGTTTGTGTTAGAAGCACGATTCGACTTCAGGAACGTTCCTTAGGACCTCCAGATCTGTGCAAGCCTAACCGTGACCGTGTGGCATTAACCCTTAACAGTGTAAACAGGGTATTTACATCAAACAGTTTGCTATGACATCTCTCCCCATAGGAATACATTGCCTGCTCCCTAAATTCAACCTGGTGCCTATGTGGGTTATGAATGCCTTGTGAACCTGTCTTTGATGACAATCCATCAGGCCACTATGAGGTCAACTGTGTTGATTCTAAGCTTCCTGGAGCAACCGGAAGTGGTTAAACTCACCCTAAAGGTGTTTTACAATACCCAACCTGCAGTTGGTGAAAAACAGACAATTCAACCCTGTGTAAATCAGTCAGTTCTTAACCTAAAGACTTAAAACTCAGGATTCTGTTAAAACCTACCCCAATGAGGATATGTGTTCACTTACAGCTTCCTGTGCCAACCGGAAGTGCTTTAAATTGGGGTCATAGGGGCTGTTTCGAAGGGTTAAAAAGGTCACATCTTTCCAAAACTTCACATGTGTGATTAGGAAACCCTCATGAACTGTAAATGAGTCATTTCTCTCATCAGATTTACAAGAAAACTCTCACACACACACACACAAACACAGAGCTGGGTTGGAGTGACACAGTGTGGGGCTTAAAGACACACAGAGCCTGCAATGGCATCACCAGAGTCTCTAGGCCTTTCCAAGTTCAACGGGATGCCCTGCTTGACCGTAGCTCACTCGGTCTGACCGCAACAACCGTGCCAAAAAGTAGGCCCAAAATGAAGCCTGGCCCTAAATTTCAGCTGCTTTTGGGTGACAGCAGCAGACCCGTTTGGGTTAGAAGCACGATTCGACTTCAGGAACGTTCCTTAGGACCTCCAGATCTGTGCAAGCCTAACCGTGACCGTGTGGCATTAACCCTTAACAGTGTAAACAGGGTATTTACATCAAACAGTTTGCTATGACATCTCTCCCCATAGGAATACATTGCCTGCTCCCTAAATTCAACCTGGTGCCTATGTGGGTTATGAATGCCTTGTGAACCTGTCTTTGATGACAATCCATCAGGCCACTATGAGGTCAACTGTGTTGATTCTAAGCTTCCTGGAGCAACCGGAAGTGGTTAAACTCACCCTAAAGGTGTTTTACAATACCCAACCTGCAGTTGGTGAAAAACAGACAATTCAACCCTGTGTAAATCAGTCAGTTCTTAACCTAAAGACTTAAAACTCAGGATTCTGTTAAAACCTACCCCAATGAGGATATGTGTTCACTTACAGCTTCCTGTGCCAACCGGAAGTGCTTTAAATTGGGGTCATAGGGGCTGTTTCGAAGGGTTAAAAAGGTCACATCTTTCCAAAACTTCACATGTGTGATTAGGAAACCCTCATGAACTGTAAATGAGTCATTTCTCTCATCAGATTTACAAGAAAACTCTCACACACACACACAAACACAGAGCTGGGTTGGAGTGACACAGTGTGGGGCTTAAAGACACACAGAGCCTGCAATGGCATCACCAGAGTCTCTAGGCCTTTCCAAGTTCAACGGGATGCCCTGCTTGACCGTAGCTCACTCGGTCTGACCACAACAACCGTGCCAAAAGTAGGCCCAAAATGAAGCCTGGCCCTAAATTTCAGCTGCTTTTGGGTGACAGCAGCAGACCCGTTTGGGTTAGAAGCACGATTCGACTTCAGGAACGTTCCTTAGGACCTCCAGATCTGTGCAAGCCTAACCGTGACCGTGTGGCATTAACCCTTAACAGTGTAAACAGGGTATTTACATCAAACAGTTTGCTATGACATCTCTCCCCATAGGAATACATTGCCTGCTCCCTAAATTCAACCTGGTGCCTATGTGGGTTATGAATGCCTTGTGAACCTGTCTTTGATGACAATCCATCAGGCCACTATGAGGTCAACTGTGTTGATTCTAAGCTTCCTGGAGCAACCGGAAGTGGTTAAACTCACCCTAAAGGTGTTTTACAATACCCAACCTGCAGTTGGTGAAAAACAGACAATTCAACCCTGTGTAAATCAGTCAGTTCTTAACCTAAAGACTTAAAACTCAGGATTCTGTTAAAACCTACCCCAATGAGGATATGTGTTCACTTACAGCTTCCTGTGCCAACCGGAAGTGCTTTAAATTGGGGTCATAGGGGCTGTTTGAAGGGTTAAAAAGGTCACATCTTTCCAAAACTTCACATGTGTGATTAGGAAACCCTCATGAACTGTAAATGATTCATTTCTCTCATCAGATTTACAAGAAAACTCTCACACACACACACAAACACAGAGCTGGGTTGGAGTGACACAGTGTGGGGCTTAAAGACACACAGAGCCTGCAATGGCATCACCATAGTCTCTAGGCCTTTCCGAGTTCAACGAGATGCCCTGCTTGACCGTAGCTCACTCGGTCTGACCGCAACAACCGTGCCAAAAAGTAGGCCCAAAATGAAGCCTGGCCCTAAATTTCAGCTGCTTTTGGGTGACAGCAGCAGACCCGTTTGGGTTAGAAGCACGATTCGACTTCAGGAGCGTTCCTTAGGACCTCCAGATCTGTGCAAGCCTAACCGTGACCGTGTGGCATTAACCCTTAACAGTGTAAACAGGGTATTTACATCAAACAGTTTGCTATGACATCTCTCCCCATAGGAATACATTGCCTGCTCCCTTAAATTCAACCTGGTGCCTATGTGGGTTATGAATGCCTTGTGAACCTGTCTTTGATGACAATCCATCAGGCCACTATGAGGTCAACTGTGTTGATTCTAAGCTTCCTGGAGCAACCGGAAGTGGTTAAACTCACCCTAAAGGTGTTTTACAATACCCAACCTGCAGTTGGTGAAAAACAGACAATTCAACCCTGTGTAAATCAGTCAGTTCTTAACCTAAAGACTTAAAACTCAGGATTCTGTTAAAACCTACCCCAATGAGGATATGTGTTCACTTACAGCTTCCTGTGCCAACCGGAAGTGCTTTAAATTGGGGTCATAGGGGCTGTTTCGAAAGGGTTAAAAAGGTCACATCTTTCCAAAACTTCACATGTGTGATTAGGAAACCCTCATGAACTGTAAATGATTCATTTCTCTCATCAGATTTACAAGAAAACTCTCACACACACACACAAACACCGAGCTGGGTTGGAGTGACACAGTGTGGGGCTTAAAGACACACAGAGCCTGCAATGGCATCACCAGAGTCTCTAGGCCTTTCCAAGTTCAACGGGATGCCCCGCTTGACCGTAGCTCACTCGGTCTGACCGCAACAACCGTGCCAAAAAGTAGGCCCAAAATGAAGCCTGGCCCTAAATTTCAGCTGCTTTTGGGTGACAGCAGCAGACCCGTTTGGGTTAGAAGCACGATTCGACTTCAGGAACGTTCCTTAGGACCTCCAGATCTGTGCAAGCCTAACCGTGACCGTGTGGCATTAACCCTTAACAGTGTAAACAGGGTATTTACATCAAACAGTTTGCTATGACATCTCTCCCCATAGGAATACATTGCCTGCTCCCTAAATTCAACCTGGTGCCTATGTGGGTTATGAATGCCTTGTGAACCTGTCTTTGATGACAATCCATCAGGCCACTATGAGGTCAACTGTGTTGATTCTAAGCTTCCTGGAGCAACCGGAAGTGGTTAAACTCACCCTAAAGGTGTTTTACAATACCCAACCTGCAGTTGGTGAAAAACAGACAATTCAACCCTGTGTAAATCAGTCAGTTCTTAACCTAAAGACTTAAAACTCAGGATTCTGTTAAAACCTACCCCAATGAGGATATGTGTTCACTTACAGCTTCCTGTGCCAACCGGAAGTGCTTTAAATTGGGGTCATAGGGGCTGTTTCGAAGGGTTAAAAAGGTCACATCTTTCCAAAACTTCACATGTGTGATTAGGAAACCCTCATGAACTGTAAATGATTCATTTCTCTCATCAGATTTACAAGAAAACTCTCACACACACACACAAACACAGAGCTGGGTTGGAGTGACACAGTGTGGGGCTTAAAGACACACAGAGCCTGCAATGGCATCACCAGAGTCTCTAGGCCTTTCCAAGTTCAACGGGATGCCCTGCTTGACCGTAGCTCACTCGGTCTGACCGCAACAACCGTGCCAAAAAGTAGGCCCAAAATGAAGCCTGGCCCTAAATTTCAGCTGCTTTTGGGTGACAGCAGCAGACCCGTTTGGGTTAGAAGCACGATTCGACTTCAGGAACGTTCCTTAGGACCTCCAGATCTGTGCAAGCCTAACCGTGACCGTGTGGCATTAACCCTTAACAGTGTAAACAGGGTATTTACATCAAACAGTTTGCTATGACATCTCTCCCCATAGGAATACATTGCCTGCTCCCTAAATTCAACCTGGTGCCTATGTGGGTTATGAATGCCTTGTGAACCTGTCTTTGATGACAATCCATCAGGCCACTATGAGGTCAACTGTGTTGATTCTAAGCTTCCTGGAGCAACCGGAAGTGGTTAAACTCACCCTAAAGGTGTATTACAATACCCAACCTGCAGTTGGTGAAAAACAGACAATTCAACCCTGTGTAAATCAGTCAGTTCTTAACCTAAAGACTTAAAACTCAGGATTCTGTTAAAACCTACCCCAATGAGGATATGTGTTCACTTACAGCTTCCTGTGCCAACCGGAAGTGCTTTAAATTGGGGTCATAGGGGCTGTTTCGAAGGGTTAAAAAGGTCACATCTTTCCAAAACTTCACATGTGTGATTAGGAAACCCTCATGAACTGTAAATGATTCATTTCTCTCATCAGATTTACAAGAAAACTCTCACACACACACACAAACACAGAGCTGGGTTGGAGTGACACAGTGTGGGGCTTAAAGACACACAGAGCCTGCAATGGCATCACCATAGTCTCTAGGCCTTTCCAAGTTCAGCGGGATGCCCTGCTTGACCGTAGCTCACTCGGTCTGACCGCAACAACCGTGCCAAAAGTAGGCCCAAAATGAAGCCTGGCCCTAAATTTCAGCTGCTTTTGGGTGACAGCAGCAGACCCGTTTGGGTTAGAAGCACGATTCGACTTCAGGAACGTTCCTTAGGACCTCCAGATCTGTGCAAGCCTAACCGTGACCGTGTGGCATTAACCCTTAACAGTGTAAACAGGGTATTTACATCAAACAGTTTGCTATGACATCTCTCCCCATAGGAATACATTGCCTGCTCCCTAAATTCAACCTGGTGCCTATGTGGGTTATGAATGCCTTGTGAACCTGTCTTTGATGACAATCCATCAGGCCACTATGAGGTCAACTGTGTTGATTCTAAGCTTCCTGGAGCAACCGGAAGTGGTTAAACTCACCCTAAAGGTGTTTTACAATACCCAACCTGCAGTTGGTGAAAAACAGACAATTCAACCCTGTGTAAATCAGTCAGTTCTTAACCTAAAGACTTAAAACTCAGGATTCTGTTAAACCTACCCCAATGAGGATATGTGTTCACTTACAGCTTCCTGTGCCAACCGGAAGTGCTTTAAATTGGGGTCATAGGGGCTGTTTCAAAGGGTTAAAAAGGTCACATCTTTCCAAAACTTCACATGTGTGATTAGGAAACCCTCATGAACTGTAAATGATTCATTTCTCTCATCAGATTTACAAGAAAACTCTCACACACACACACAAACACAGAGCTGGGTTGGAGTGACACAGTGTGGGGCTTAAAGACACACAGAGCCTGCAATGGCATCACCATAGTCTCTAGGCCTTTCCAAGTTCAGCAGGATGCCCTGCTTGACCGTAGCTCACTCGGTCTGACCGCAACAACCGTGCCAAAAAGTAGGCCCAAAATGAAGCCTGGCCCTAAATTTCAGCTGCTTTTGGGTGACAGCAGCAGACCCGTTTGGGTTAGAAGCACGATTCGACTTCAGGAACGTTCCTTAGGACCTCCAGATCTGTGCAAGCCTAACCGTGACCGTGTGGCATTAACCCTTAACAGTGTAAACAGGGTATTTACATCAAACAGTTTGCTATGACATCTCTCCCCATAGGAATACATTGCCTGCTCCCTAAATTCAACCTGGTGCCTATGTGGGTTATGAATGCCTTGTGAACCTGTCTTTGATGACAATCCATCAGGCCACTATGAGGTCAACTGTGTTGATTCTAAGCTTCCTGGAGCAACCGGAAGTGGTTAAACTCACCCTAAAGGTGTTTTACAATACCCAACCTGCAGTTGGTGAAAAACAGACAATTCAACCCTGTGTAAATCAGTCAGTTCTTAACCTAAAGACTTAAAACTCAGGATTCTGTTAAAACCTACCCCAATGAGGATATGTGTTCACTTACAGCTTCCTGTGCCAACCGGAAGTGCTTTAAATTGGGGTCATAGGGGCTGTTTGAAGGGTTAAAAAGGTCACATCTTTCCAAAACTTCACATGTGTGATTAGGAAACCCTCATGAACTGTAAATGATTCATTTCTCTCATCAGATTTACAAGAAAACTCTCACACACACACACAAACACAGAGCTGGGTTGGAGTGACACAGTGTGGGGCTTAAAGACACACAGAGCCTGCAATGGCATCACCATAGTCTCTAGGCCTTTCCAAGTTCAACGGGATGCCCTGCTTGACCGTAGCTCACTCGGTCTGACCGCAACAACCGTGCCAAAAGTAGGCCCAAAATGAAGCCTGGCCCTAAATTTCAGCTGCTTTTGGGTGACAGCAGCAGACCCGTTTGGGTTAGAAGCACGATTCGACTTCAGGAACGTTCCTTAGGACCTCCAGATCTGTGCAAGCCTAACCGTGACCGTGTGGCATTAACCCTTAACAGTGTAAACAGGGTATTTACATCAAACAGTTTGCTATGACATCTCTCCCCATAGGAATACATTGCCTGCTCCCTAAATTCAACCTGGTGCCTATGTGGGTTATGAATGCCTTGTGAACCTGTCTTTGATGACAATCCATCAGGCCACTATGAGGTCAACTGTGTTGATTCTAAGCTTCCTGGAGCAACCGGAAGTGGTTAAACTCACCCTAAAGGTGTTTTACAATACCCAACCTGCAGTTGGTGAAAAACAGACAATTCAACCCTGTGTAAATCAGTCAGTTCTTAACCTAAAGACTTAAAACTCAGGATTCTGTTAAAACCTACCCCAATGAGGATATGTGTTCACTTACAGCTTCCTGTGCCAACCGGAAGTGCTTTAAATTGGGGTCATAGGGGCTGTTTTAAGGGTTAAAAGGTCACATCTTTCCAAAACTTCACATGTGTGATTAGGAAACCCTCATGAACTGTAAATGATTCATTTCTCTCATCAGATTTACAAGAAAACTCTCACACACACACACAAACACAGAGCTGGGTTGGAGTGACACAGTGTGGGGCTTAAAGACACACAGAGCCTGCAATGGCATCACCAGAGTCTCTAGGCCTTTCCAAGTTCAACGGGATGCCCCGCTTGACCGTAGCTCACTCGGTCTGACCGCAACAACCGTGCCAAAAAGTAGGCCCAAAATGAAGCCTGGCCCTAAATTTCAGCTGCTTTTGGGTGACAGCAGCAGACCCGTTTGGGTTAGAAGCACGATTCGACTTCAGGAACGTTCCTTAGGACCTCCAGATCTGTGCAAGCCTAACCGTGACCGTGTGGCATTAACCCTTAACAGTGTAAACAGGGTATTTACATCAAACAGTTTGCTATGACATCTCTCCCCATAGGAATACATTGCCTGCTCCCTAAATTCAACCTGGTGCCTATGTGGGTTATGAATGCCTTGTGAACCTGTCTTTGATGACAATCCATCAGGCCACTATGAGGTCAACTGTGTTGATTCTAAGCTTCCTGGAGCAACCGGAAGTGGTTAAACTCACCCTAAAGGTGTTTTACAATACCCAACCTGCAGTTGGTGAAAAACAGACAATTCAACCCTGTGTAAATCAGTCAGTTCTTAACCTAAAGACTTAAAACTCAGGATTCTGTTAAAACCTACCCCAATGAGGATATGTGTTCACTTACAGCTTCCTGTGCCAACCGGAAGTGCTTTAAATTGGGGTCATAGGGGCTGTTTCGAAGGGTTAAAAAGGTCACATCTTTCCAAAACTTCACATGTGTGATTAGGAAACCCTCATGAACTGTAAATGATTCATTTCTCTCATCAGATTTACAAGAAAACTCTCACACACACACACAAACACAGAGCTGGGTTGGAGTGACACAGTGTGGGGCTTAAAGACACACAGAGCCTGCAATGGCATCACCAGAGTCTCTAGGCCTTTCCAAGTTCAACGGGATGCCCTGCTTGACCGTAGCTCACTCGGTCTGACCGCAACAACCGTGCCAAAAGTAGGCCCAAAATGAAGCCTGGCCCTAAATTTCAGCTGCTTTTGGGTGACAGCAGCAGACCCGTTTGGGTTAGAAGCACGATTCGACTTCAGGAACGTTCCTTAGGACCTCCAGATCTGTGCAAGCCTAACCGTGACCGTGTGGCATTAACCCTTAACAGTGTAAACAGGGTATTTACATCAAACAGTTTGCTATGACATCTCTCCCCATAGGAATACATTGCCTGCTCCCTAAATTCAACCTGGTGCCTATGTGGGTTATGAATGCCTTGTGAACCTGTCTTTGATGACAATCCATCAGGCCACTATGAGGTCAACTGTGTTGATTCTAAGCTTCCTGGAGCAACCGGAAGTGGTTAAACTCACCCTAAAGGTGTTTTACAATACCCAACCTGCAGTTGGTGAAAAACAGACAATTCAACCCTGTGTAAATCAGTCAGTTCTTAACCTAAAGACTTAAAACTCAGGATTCTGTTAAAACCTACCCCAATGAGGATATGTGTTCACTTACAGCTTCCTGTGCCAACCGGAAGTGCTTTAAATTGGGGTCATAGGGGCTGTTTCGAAAGGGTTAAAAAGGTCACATCTTTCCAAAACTTCACATGTGTGATTAGGAAACCCTCATGAACTGTAAATGATTCATTTCTCTCATCAGATTTACAAGAAAACTCTCACACACACACACAAACACAGAGCTGGGTTGGAGTGACACAGTGTGGGGCTTAAAGACACACAGAGCCTGCAATGGCATCACCATAGTCTCTAGGCCTTTCCGAGTTCAACGGGATGCCCGCTTGACCGTAGCTCACTCGGTCTGACCAC
This sequence comes from Brachymystax lenok tsinlingensis, assembly GCA_030435695.1. Classification (NCBI taxonomy): domain Eukaryota; kingdom Metazoa; phylum Chordata; class Actinopteri; order Salmoniformes; family Salmonidae; genus Brachymystax; species Brachymystax lenok. The sequence continues at coordinate 1,739 of JAGFMH010000031.1, read as the reverse complement.
AACAACCGTGCCAAAAAGTAGGCCCAAAATGAAGCCTGGCCCTAAATTTCAGCTGCTTTTGGGTGACAGCAGCAGACCCGTTTGGGTTAGAAGCACGATTCGACTTCAGGAACGTTCCTTAGGACCTCCAGATCTGTGCAAGCCTAACCGTGACCGTGTGGCATTAACCCTTAACAGTGTAAACAGGGTATTTACATCAAACAGTTTGCTATGACATCTCTCCCCATAGGAATACATTGCCTGCTCCCCTAAATTCAACCTGGTGCCTATGTGGGTTATGAATGCCTTGTGAACCTGTCTTTGATGACAATCCATCAGGCCACTATGAGGTCAACTGTGTTGATTCTAAGCTTCCTGGAGCAACCGGAAGTGGTTAAACTCACCCTAAAGGTGTTTTACAATACCCAACCTGCAGTTGGTGAAAAACAGACAATTCAACCCTGTGTAAATCAGTCAGTTCTTAACCTAAAGACTTAAAACTCAGGATTCTGTTAAAACCTACCCCAATGAGGATATGTGTTCACTTACAGCTTCCTGTGCCAACCGGAAGTGCTTTAAATTGGGGTCATAGGGGCTGTTTCGAAGGGTTAAAAAGGTCACATCTTTCCAAAACTTCACATGTGTGATTAGGAAACCCTCATGAACTGTAAATGAGTCATTTCTCTCATCAGATTTACAAGAAAACTCTCACACACACACACAAACACAGAGCTGGGTTGGAGTGACACAGTGTGGGGCTTAAAGACACACAGAGCCTGCAATGGCATCACCATAGTCTCTAGGCCTTTCCGAGTTCAACGAGATGCCCGCTTGACCGTAGCTCACTCGGTCTGACCGCAACAACCGTGCCAAAAGTAGGCCCAAAATGAAGCCTGGCCCTAAATTTCAGCTGCTTTTGGGTGACAGCAGCAGACCCGTTTGGGTTAGAAGCACGATTCGACTTCAGGAACGTTCCTTAGGACCTCCAGATCTGTGCAAGCCTAACCGTGACCGTGTGGCATTAACCCTTAACAGTGTTAACAGGGTATTTACATCAAACAGTTTGCTATGACATCTCTCCCCATAGGAATACATTGCCTGCTCCCCTAAATTCAGGAACGTTCCTTAGGGCCTCCAGATCTGTGCAAGCTTAACCGTGACCGTGTGGCATTAACCCTTAACAGTGTAAACAGGGTATTTACATCAAACAGTTTGCTATGACATCTCTCCCCATAGGAATACATTGCCTGCTCCCTAAATTCAACCTGGTGCCTATGTGGGTTATGAATGCCTTGTGAACCTGTCTTTGATGACAATCCATCAGGCCACTATGAGGTCTAACTGTGTTGATTCTAAGCTTCCTGGAGCAACCGGAAGTGGTTAAACTCACCCTAAAGGTGTTTTACAATACCCAACCTGCAGTTGGTGAAAAACAGACAATTCAACCCTGTGTAAATCAGTCAGTTCTTAACCTAAAGACTTAAAACTCAGGATTCTGTTAAAACCTACCCCAATGAGGATATGTGTTCACTTACAGCTTCCTGTGCCAACCGGAAGTGCTTTAAATTGGGGTCATAGGGGCTGTTTCGAAGGGTTAAAAAGGTCACATCTTTCCAAAACTTCACATGTGTGATTAGGAAACCCTCATGAACTGTAAATGATTCATTTCTCTCATCAGATTTACAAGAAAACTCTCACACACACACAAACACAGAGCTGGGTTGGAGTGACACAGTGTGGGGCTTAAAGACACACAGAGC